>CM033470.1:38379845-38607345 GCA_019447015.1 Hymenochirus boettgeri | reverse complement strand
TGAGATAGATAGATGGAATGATAATAGATGATAGACAGACAGAAAGACAGATTGATAGAAGGATAATAGATGATAGAAAGACAAACAGACAGGAAGATAGATAGATAGATAGATAGATAGATAGATAGATAGATAGATAGTAGATAGCTAGAGGACAAATAGACAGAGGATAGTAGATAGATAGATAGATAGATAGATAGATAGATAGATAGATAGATAGATAGATAGATAGATAGATAGATAGATATACAGATAGATAATAGATAGAGAGATAGATGGATAGATAGATAGATAAATAGATAATAAATAGATAGATGACAGAAAGATATATAGATAGATAGATAAATAGATAGATGATAGATACATGAAAGATAGATAGATACATAGATAGATGATAGATAGATAGAGAGAGAAAGAGAGAGAGAGAGATAGATAGATTAATAGATAGATAGATAGAGAGAGAGAGATAGATAGATAGATATACAGATAGATAATAGATAGAGAGATAGATAGATAGATAGATAGATAGATAGATAAAAAGATAATAAATAGATAGATGACAGAAAGATATATAGATAGATAGATAGATAGATAGATAGATAGATAGATACATAGATAGATGATAGATAGATAGAGATAGAGAGAGAGAGAGAGAGAGAGAGAGAGAGAGATAGATTAATAGATAGATAGATAGATAGAGAGAGAGAGAGAGAGAGAGAGAGAGAGAGATAGATAGATAGATAGATAGATAGATAGATTAATAGATAGATAGATATTCATTGAATTCCTTGAGATACAATGAAACATTTTGAACACAAGATAAATAAATAAAAGACTTTGCGTCTGTTTCTGTGATTACACAGTTTCGTCCATTCCAGCTGTGAACACAATGGCCAAGTTAATAGTAAACCCTGAAGCAATCTGTTATTGTCCACTTTGTAATTTTGAAGAAGTTTAGCAACTTGATACGTCAGAGACAAAAGAAATGTTATTATTTTGTTCTAAATATATAAATATTTGTTAAAACATCTGGCTGTATTTCTAGTAAGATCTTTCTGTTTGTGTATCCAGATTGTGACATCACAGATTAACATGTTTCTACAAGGTTGAAAGGAGAAATAAATAAAGTTAAAAGACATGCCTAATGCAGGGGTGTCTCTGGGGTTTTTGCCACCTGAGCCAAACTTTTGAATGCCGCCCCTTTGTACTACTAGGCGCTATGTTTATTTTCCTTCTGCTCTGCCTGCCTCTTTTCTAAAAAAATAAATAAATAAAAGTGAGCTCTGCTTGCCGCCCCTCTCATATTTTTTCATTTTGCCTCATTAGAGAGACACCCCTGGCCTTTTTGCTCATTTTGCCTCATTAGAGAGACACCCCTGGCCTAATGGTAATTACATGCAAGGCAAGGATACTAAAGGGCATTACCACCTCTAAAATTAAAATGTTAGGCTGAGGCCACACTACTGCACATGGAAAGTGCTCACAGCCAATTTTCCACATTTTATCATCCCCTTGCACTACGATTTGCACAATTGTTGCGCAATCAGAACAAATGTGATCCACAAAGAAATGGTGCGTGCACTTCATAAAGCAGATCACAGTGCAATTCAATGTATCTAGTGTGGCTAGACTAGTTTGTCTGGCCAAACATTGATCTGGCCACACACTAGCATGGCTTAGCCCTTAATATAGATAAATCACACCCAACTGAAAGTTTTACTCTCGGATTCTTCTTTGTTTCCATATTCTGCCCCCACTTTGCACAGGGAAGCAGCCTTCCAAGTAAGAGCAGCCAATCAGGGAATGATAAATGACATCACAGCCAATCACTAACTGCTCTGCCCAAGCTGTCTCCTCTACACATGTGCAAGAAGGTAAAAAACTCATACAGCTTTTTACCTTTTAGAGTGGTGTAGGCAGTAAGGGAAGAACATTGCAGCTACAGCTTTTAGAAGTTTCAATCACAACTATTGTGTTTGAAATATCTATAGTAATGGTTTCCTTTTGGCGGTGGAGATTCCCTTTAAGAACGATATTCCTAAATGAGTATATTCTTGCCACACAGACTCCCTTAAGGTCCCTATGTAAAGAAAACTCCAGGGGGCTGTATCAAGAATTGTTTTGTATGGAAACTCTAGGTGGGTAACAAATAAAATGTTGAATGTCGAAAAAGAAAATTTAAGATTCAGCAAATTCATCATAAATACAAAGAAGTCATCGTTCCCTATTCCCACCATTTAGAAATCTTAATGAAGTGCATGCCTGGAAATTGCCTTCAGCCTGTCCCGGCCAATGCTTTACACTTAATTCATTCCATGTTGTAAAGGGATTTCGGTGACGTCCCATTTGTTTGAATACAACAGTTTCCTTGTAAAACTGCGTGACCGTGTTTTTGTTTCTAGTTGAAAACATCACAGAGATGTAATTAGAAAATGCATGGGGCGACTTTTCATTTTAATCCCATTCATTTAAATACGTAAAGTACAAGGTAAATATATTTGATTTTCTTTAAAATAAACCTAAAGACCTCAAAAAAATTTTCACATTTGAAAGCTTTAAAGGACAACTATACTGTAAAATGTTAATTTTTAGAAGTAGCTGGGGCAGGGAAATATGGTTTTATTTATGGAGCTACTGTACATACAGTTTTCAAATTCCAGGTTAGTGCCCTGCGCCTTCCTGTATTAGAGATAGTGCTGAAGCACTCATGAAGCCTGGCAGAAGCAGTTTTCTTTGTGCTGGTGCTCCTCATAGTTGTCCTTTAAGAACTATAGATACTTATGGTAAAATGACCCTGGGCTACTTTTTCAATTTTTATTCTGCATCTTTTTATCCAAAGTGGTAAACAGACCCAAACATGCTCAGTGAGTTTTCTAGCAACCACTTCGCCTCCTCCGTCAAAGCTGTTTGTACAGACAGGGGGGGCTTCTACACCTTTTTACACCTGAGCCAAACTTTTCAAGACATAGGGATGTGGCCTGTAGGGGCAGGCGTGATCTGTGGGGAGTGGGCGTGATCTGTGGGGGTGGTCTGTGGAGGTGGGTGTGGTGGACTAACTAACAGTGTCTAGTGAACTAGAGGGCTCTGTTAGGTCAGCAGCCACTGTTAGGTCAGCCCTCCAGTTCAGCAGCCACTCATAAGTCTGCCCTCCAGTTAAGCAGCCACTCTTAGGTCAGCCCTCCAATTAAGCAGCCACTGTTAGGTCAGCCCTCTAGTTTAACAGCCAGGTTTAAGTCAGCCCTCTAGTTCAGCATGTACTGTTAAGTAAGCCATCTAGTTCAGCATGCACTCTTCAGTCAGCCCTCCAGTTTAGCACTGTTAGGTAAGCCCTACAGTTCACCAGACACTGTCAGGTCAGCCCTCCAGTTCACCAGACACTAGTAGGTTAGCCCTCCAGTTCAGTAGATACTGGTAGGTCAGACCTTTAGTTCAGCAGACACTGGTAGCTCAGCTCTCTAGTTCAGCAGACACTGGTAGGTCAGGCCTCCAGTTCAGTAGACACTGATTCCAGCCACTGTTAGGTCAGCACTCCAGTACACCAGCCACTGTTAGGTCAGCCCTCCAGTTCACCAGACATTGTTAGGCCAACCCTTCAGTTCATTAGCCAGGCCCAGTGTAGTCAGACCTCCAGTTCATTAGACAGTGTAAGTCAGCCCTCATGGTCAGTGGCATGTGCCCCTCTGATTGGAACATGCAGGTTTTCCCAATGTGACTGGCACGTGCATGTTTTCCTACTGTGACTGGCACATGCAAGTTTTCCCACTGTGACTGCCACATGCAAATTTGCCCACTGTGATTGGCACATACATGTTTTCCCACTGTGACTGCCACATGCAAGTTTGCCCACCGTGACTGGCACATACAAGTTTTCCCTCTGTAACTGGCACATACATGTTTGCCCACTGTGACTGACAGGTACATACATGTTTGCCCTCTGTGACTGGCACATACAAGTTTTCCCACTGTAAATGGCACATACAAGTTTGCCCACTGTGACTGGCATATACAAGTTTGCCCACTGTGACTGGCATGTGCAAGTTTGCCCACTGTGACTGGCACATAAAAGTTTGCCCACTGTGACTGGCACTTGCAAGTTTTCCCACTGTGACTGGAACGTGCAAGTTTGCCCTGTGTGACTGGCACATGCAAGTTTCCTCACTGTGACTGGCACAGGTACATACAGGTTTGCCCTCTTACTTTCTGAGGCAAGATGAAATGGTGATAGGAAAGACACACAGGTGCTGGTGGAGACAGGAGAGGCATACTGTCCGGGACGCAGGAACCGTTTTTTGCGGTCACACGCAGATTAAATTTTTTTTTTACATTATTGTTGCTGCTGTTGGCCACTTTTCATCTGTATTGCAGAAGTGCCGCCTGATTTAAAAGGCTCACTGTGCTTCATGGGAGAGGCGGCCCTGACTACAGGCTGACCTACTTGAGACCTTGAGATCTTCAGAATAATAGATCGTAAATCTGCATATTTGTGGCATATCTGCTAGTTAGTAATTATTTCAGGCTTATTTATATTTTAGCTTTAGTTCTACTTTAATTTTCTTTTCTTATCATATTTATTATTATTATAATATGTATACTAATATATTTATTAGAATTCATTTGTAATAGTAATTGGGTTATATTTTTTATTTTGTGCTTTTAGGTCCAAAAAATGAAATGATTAAATGACTAAACACAAAAGTGTAAAAAGAAACAGCAGAAGGTGAACAGTACCGTACACTCTGGGAGATGCAATATCGCAACTTTCCGCTTACTCTATTACGAGGGCTGTCAGGGGAACTGCCCGGCGGCAGGATAATTGTCAGTTATGGTATAACTGCCTCTTTATCAGCTCACCTCCTCTACAGCTAAATGGAAAGCAGTGGTGTCTCCTACCTCCCAGAATAATATAGTTTAAAACATTTTAAATTAGTTTTGGGCACCATTGTGTCCCTTTACTATTCCAGGCAACCAGACTGTAAGATGAAAAGAAAACAAAGTTAAATAATAAAATAATGGTAAGATGTTAGCGGTAAATTTATTTGCTTTCTGTTTACCAGGGATCTCCACCTTACGGGTTTTGAGGTTATAACTAAGATATAATAATCCCTGTTTGTGGTGGAAATATGTTTGAATAAAGTTGGTTATATTGAGACACCACGTTTGTGTATTGTCCCGGTGTGCGCATCAACTCCATCTTCTTCGATTACGTTCAGTGTATCGTGGCCCAGAATCGATGGGTCTGGGGCAGGCAGCACCTGGACCACAGTGATACAGCGGTGAGTGCACTTTATGTGTATTTATATCTTCTGTCTCGAGTTTGTTTCTTATTATACGGATTGACATTTTATGGCTGTTATGACTAGTTTACAGTTTATGAACTGTAAACTAGTTACCCTTTAGTCTTCTTGTTCTGACTGGATTTGGCCAGTAGATTGTGCTGTGTAAAAGTATAAGTATTTCTATTTCCTGGAGTTTCCCCAGAGGAGAGGGGAGAGCCAGGGGACCTTAATAACAGGTAGGCCCAGTTAATGTGAGATTAGATTCTGTTATAGATCACTCTAGGAGTGGTAGATAGTAGTAGGGTAGCTGGAGAGCAGCCTGAGCTCCAACAAGAATATTTAGTAAGAACTAGAGTCCTGGGTATACCACTCTCTAGAGCAAATGAAGTCCCCCCATTTTACTATCGCCTTACAGAGAAATGGGGAGTTTGAGCACTGCATATATATGTTGTTTATTACAGTTCTGTTTGTCAGGGTCAATAACGTTGACATGCTGATTGCATTGAAATTTAAGGTTAACACAGCAGTCAAGACAATCAAACTTAAACTCAACAGTTGTACAAGGTTATATGCTATGTTAGTAGTAGCTATAAACATGATAAACACTCATCCTTAAAGAGAAATTATACCCTGTTGATAAATAGGTTTCCTGTTGCCTTTATTTAATTTAAAGTGGTTGGTATAGTGTATTTGGATAAAGAGTCTTTTCTATGAGAATGTCTCTCAATGTGGGAAGGTGACTCACTGTTTCCTCTGCCAAGGTACATCCTTCATAGGCCGCAATGAAAATGTATTCCCTGTGGTCTAAATAACATGAAATACCAAGCTGGATTCTTTATGCTAAACATCTGTCTGACATTGGGGCATCCTTGTTTAATTCAGTAAGACAAGTCGTGAACAATAAATGCTATTTATTTGCAGTATCTAATCCAATAATACCTTTCTCCTGTTCTAACATCTGATTGGTTGCTGTAGATTAAAGCAGCTTATATAACAAGCATCAATGTATATTGCTTTCTATACCACAACTGAACATCCTATATACTAACCTGCAGTTTGATGGACGCATCACAATCCCGCAAGTCAGCCACTAGGTTGCGCAAAACATGGGTGTGCGCCATGGGGGAGAGGTGTGCTGTGGGGGGGAGGTGTTCCATGTGTGCCTGGGGGGGGGTTGGTGAGCTGCACCGTATGTGTGTGTGTGTGTGTGAGGGATTCTTTAAAGAATCAGAGGAATACTGTATATAAGGAAATAGCAGGACTTAGCCTTTCCAAATTCCAATGCTAGATGGGACCGAATAAAACAGGTTACTATATATTTATTTTATGAATGAAAACCTCTTTTGATGTGGCATTGTGAAAGCAATTCTCTGAAAATCAAATTGAGGAAACCAGATGCATCTTGATTACCAGCAATCCAAATGACATCCATCTCTTTGTCTCAACAGTGATGCCTCTGATCAATACTTCCATTCAGGGTTACTTACTCCAAATCATTCCTTAAATCTGACTTTCCCTTTATTTAATAAGCTTATTGAAATATAAAGGGAAAGTTAATATTTCTATTGATTGCAGGGTAATACTGAGTATTACCAATTTTGCCTAATTACTGTGTATACACTGCGGTCTTTAAAGTCCCTGCCATTTCATCTCTTTTAATTTAATGCTCTGTCTCTAAAAAAAAACTGCAAGTTTACAAGAATCCATAAAAACAGATACATCTGTTAGAGCCATTGATGGAAATTTGGCTGGAGTTAAGACTCTTAGAAGATTACATTTGGCAGTTTCCAAAGTCGAACTCAGAAAATAAACATCATCAATTTCTTTTTTGCTGGTAAAATAAAACGACATATTTTTCTTTTAGTACAGGAAACATTTTCACCAGTCAAAACGGTAACATTTAGCCCATTACGCGGCCTTACTGGGTTTCTTCGTTTAAGCAAATGACTCATTTACAAGGTACTTAGAGATATGTAATATGGTAATGTCACTAGTTAAAAATGTCTTGGAAAGAGCAGCCTTGTTTTTTAATAAAAGGGTCATAAAGAAAACGCTGGCCGCGCTCAATGTTATTGTGAAGACAGATGCATTATCAAATACCTGTTTACACAGATGGAGTGTTTTTCGTTTGCTCCTTAATGGGTTTTTCTTTGTTTGCTTCATGTTAAAGAGAGAACTCGTGGAAATAAAAGTTAAACAGCTTGTACCAGTATCTTTTTGTGAAGTTACTGGATAAGTGACTTTCATTAAAAGAGTCATAAATAATTTCCAAAAACAATTAAAATCCATTTTAAAAGAAGAAGGAAACGTTAAGTAATTTACTTAAAGGGAAAGTTCAGTGCACATACCTATAAGAAAAAGAGCAGTATTTTTCGATCCGAATTACCTTGACCTGCCCATTCAGCATTGTGTCTGTGTATAAATAAATGCAACCGAAATACTGACTTCCTGTTTGCAGGACCCCTATTAGAGACCGTTATGGTCATGCCCTTGACCCAGCGCCTGGTTTGATTCAGTTGCTCAGTAGAGATCTAAGCATGTTTGATCCATCCAACAGCCAACCAGTAGAAATTACTGTTAGGAACATTCCAAGGATGTGGTGCATTCTGGGAAGAAGAAGGGCAGTTAGAACCTGAAATGTCAGCTCAATAATGTCAACAGCAGGGAATAACAAGGGATATATATTTAACTGATTCAAAATGGAATAGAATATTTAGAATAGCTAGGTATGTATAATATAAACTAAGATTTAAAAAAATATATATTTTCCACTGAACTTTCTCTATAAGTTTTGTTTGGAGGCTTTTTCTTGGTTTGGGTGTGTAAACAGGATTTTGTTTAAAATAATAGATACAGACGTAGGTGCATGACTATCTACTAATTTAGAAAATATATATTTAGAATAGGAGATAATCTGTTTTTTGTTATTCACAGAAATTTTTTAACACAAAAAAGTATGCACAAAAAACATGGAAACATGGGAAATAGTGTGAACAGTATTAAATAATCAACAATATCCATGACCTATGTAAAGAATGTCCTTTGTAAAATTGCTCCTAGACTTCCCTAATGTAAATGGGGTTTATCCCCTTATGTACTATTTAAGTACATAGTTTTCATCTGTCAGGTCAGTCCTGGACTAATCCTGTATTGAAGATAGCCCTGAAGCCAGGAGGAAGACTGGCAGAATCAGTTTTCTTTGGGCTGGTGCTCCTTAAAAACAATATTGGGAGGTAGGAATTACCAGTGATATATCCCTGTCCCAAGTATTTCATTTTTTTTTTTTTTTATTCATTTTTTTTATTTAAAAAAAACGTTTTACACACTATAGTTTTCCTTTAAATGTTTTGGCAATTTTTCTTAACACAGATATCGAGATTAAAGGGCATGTCCACCCCCAAAACTATAATTTAACCCACTACTGGCCCCACTGTGTAGTGTTGATAAATCATTACCTTACATCCCTGCTTCAAATGGCTGCCCTGCAATGTTTGTGCAATGTCCCAAAAAGTGAAGAGCAGGAGCCTGGCTGTGTCCCAAAAGGTCTCTGCCTCTTGCCTCTCCTCCAGGGGAATTCTGTCTTGCACAGTGAAACCCTCCCTCTCCCACCCTCTAGATCCCGTTTGTCTCTCCCTTCCCCTAAATCTTAAGCAAGCAGAGGGCCGAGATTACAGCACTGCGGGAATGAAGGAAAGTAAGTAATGTTAGGATCGTTTTTTTTATCAAATAAACATAGTGGTTGAGGGTGGGATAGCGACTACTAAAACATATAAAAACACTATTTTGAGGGTTTACATGCCCTTTAATACATACAAAGTCAAAACTAGAAATATAGTCTCTTTTTAATTTAAAGGGCATGCCCATTACCAAAACTATAATTTAACCCACTACTGTCCCCACTCTGTAGTTTAAAATAAACCTTACCTTACGTCTCTGCTCCTTATGGTTCTCCAGATATGTTTTTTCAAAGTCCAGGAAACTGAAGACCAAGCTGTCTGTGAGCCATCTGGTCCTTGCTGATTCCTCATCCTCATCAAGGTCTGAGGCATGCGCAGACCCTCTCACCATCCAGATCCATCCTCAGCCATCGTTGCACCTAGCATGAAATCCTTTGTGGGTAAGGTAAGTAACCTCTGCTCGCCCCCAACACCGCAATATTTCTTTAAAAAAAAGATCCGTACTTACAAAGCTTTCTCTCCTACCAGCCAATCACAGACACGGCTTGCAAGCAGGAGGACAGATCGGATTGCCGCTGGAGAGAAGGCTATGCAAGTAGAAATCTGGGGATTGCAGCAGTTGGGGGTGGGTAGGGGTACCTACCTTACTTCCAAGGTTTGTTTTGGGGGTGGACATGCGCTTTAAAACTCATTAATTATAATATTTATTAAAAATAAAAATCTTCAAACAAAGAAGAATGCAAAGCCACATTCTAACACCACAAACATAAAAGTATTTGTGTTGAAGTTAATTTTAGGCCAGCAATATTACTGCGGTGCCAAAAAATAACTTACATAAATATTTCCCAAAGTCAGTCCAAGTATCACAAACAAACATCATTGATTGTCTGTGGTGGCAAACCAATCACTTCCCCAGAACCACCCATCACAGTTTACATGAGTTAATCCAATCGCTATGCAAGTCAGATATTTTGCAGTTCAAAGCTTTTTATTTAGTCTGAACCACACGAACAAACATAATCCACTCATCAAATCCTGTGAGCCTGGAAAAGGAGAGAGAGGGAGACAAAGAAACAGAAGAGAATTTCAAATTCTGGGCAGATTTTGAGAATCTTCCAGACGTTTCTTTAATATACCTAAGATATGTGGAACATTAGAATGCATGTCTGAACAGTGATCTTGTTAAGATGCAAAAAAGGTTACAATGCAAAAAAGGTTCACTCAAGCAACCACAAATGGCAATTGAGTGAACCTTGCATTGAAAACTTTGCAATATTTCTTAAACTGTAGAGACTTATTACTTTGTGGCTGACATTTTTGCTTTAACATTGATCACAAAGCATTTTCGTCCTGAGGAACATAGCAGGTTAAAAAACACTGCTGTACCACCATTACAGCTGATTCGATGGGCATGCCAGATCGAACGCCAATTGGTGTTATGCAGCATTAATCTCATACAACACTTGCCCACCTGTAGTCATTTCACTTAAGTTTTGTTCATTGCTACAAATTTTAATCAACATAATTTTCTTTGAAAAAGGATAAGGATTTCATTAAAGTGTTGTGCCAGCATGAACTGCAGTGGGAATATGTGAACCACAAGCCCAGACATTATTTTACCTAATGTTTTGATGAATAGTATGGGTAGTAAATTCACTTGTTTCAATGCCTTTTTGAAGAACCATTATTTGCGCATATGTCCTTCAGTAAATAAAGCTGGCCATGCACTACCTTGGCAATACAGCAGTTCCTGTGAGGGGGCACAGCCAGATCACGGTTTGAGATAGACATTAAGTTGCAAAATGATTGGGCAAGGTACACTAGTTGTCAGAACATCACAGGAATGCTGGGAGGAAAGACTGTAGTATTATGGCCAGCATTACTACAAACAGAAAAGATAATCAATGCACATTCCTGGGCCCCATACAATATCATATTATCTGCACACTGGCATATATTATAAACAAAGGGGTTTTAGTATACATTACTGTGATCACATGAGTGAAAAGCCTTCCAACCACGTCAAGGTAACCCCAGTTAATGGCCAGCATGAACCTATTTATAACATTGTTATAATGAGTAGAAGAGAAAGAAACATTTTAAGCAAAAGATATAAAACAACCAATAATGTTGTAAAGAATAAAGATGAAAGAAATTACTTACCTGAGGAAGAGTTTTAAAAATCTTGCATCTGGTTCTTCTGATAACACTCTTTGAGTAGTATAAGGGAGTGGAGAGTCTTTCCAATACTATATGTGTTTATAGAAAGTCTAGGGACTGGCTATGTTTTTATAGAGAGAATACACATTGCAAAAAAGATTGCAAGAGAAAGATACAAGAGATACCAACTTTTGCTGAGCATGTCTTCCCATTGGTCCTCGTGACAAGCGGGAGTGGGACAGATCGGTGATTGGAATTTCACGTAAAGATTAATAGGTAAACCAAGGATTGAAGACCCAGCAGTTTAGGCCCTCACCTTGGGTAATCTTAAGGGATCTAGAACACTTTTATTGACCTTCAAGATACCCCCTAAACTAGCAAACATGATAACATTTATAGCCATTACTTTAGGTTTTAGATCACAATGTATAAACTACACCTAAAGAGATTGACATAAACATGCAAAGATTGCAGCTACTGAAAATACTGCAAAATGCAAATATCCAACAAGATTCTTGGTACAAACATAAACAGGAAATATAAAAAGCACAAATGAGTAGAGATGACCAAACTTAATAAAGTTCGGTCCGTTTTCGATTTTTCAAACTTCAGTAAAAGTTCGAAACAGGACCCATTAAAGTCAATGGGGAGCTAATAATTTGAAAAGTTCGGAGGATTTACAGACAAATCAACAACTTACTGTAAATGGCTGTGGCATCTGGGAAATGGTCTGGGGAACATGTCACTATCACCCAAACCTGTTTAAACACTTCTTACTTTATTATCGGGCAATTGTCTGGTTTGCACAGGCTACATTGAAGGGTTACGGCTAATTCGAGGGTTACCAAACAATACTTTAGAAGGTAACTGAAAATAGAATCATAAATTCGAGGGTTACCAAAATCGAATGATACTTTCGAGGGTTACCGAAAATCGAAGGCTACATTTGAGGGTTAACGAGCGATACATTTTAGGGTTAGCAAAAACGATCCATACATTCAAGGGTTACCCAAAATGAACTATACTGTCGAGGGTTATCGAACGATACATTCTAGGGTTAGCGAACGGCTCGTAATTTCGATAATTGTCGTTTTTTTAAAAAATACAGCTGCAAGTTTAAAAAACTAGTTCGAATAGTTTGAGTTTTGTCCGAACTCATAAAGTTTGGCTCGAACTTGAGTTTGAGTTCGGTTTTGTGTCCATCACTACAAATGAGTTGATCATAAAAGTAAAGAATTAACATTTTTAGACGAGGCTAAATAAACTGTGAAGAAGGACAGTACATATACTGTATATGGAATACAAACATTTATACATTGTCAATCCTACCTTGTCCTTTTAAGTTTCTTTTGGCCCCTCTAATGCAAAATGTGACACAAAATATTACAAATGATGAATTCTTTTGGGTCCATGAGACTGTGATGTCCTTGAATCTTTCCCCAAAGTATGTTCTTTGTAGGCTAATGTACTATATGTCATCCCTTGTCATACAGTATTCTGTTACAGTGGGAGCAAGGACAAAATAGAAACATGGTTTAGTGATGAGTATCTTTAACTCTATGTACATTTCTTTACACTGTATGTGTCCTCTAGGAAATATAATTAAATAGAGTATTACTGTATGTACACTAATGATTTTAAGAGTTTTGGCAAATGTAATCAACAAAAAATATTACTCACTTTGCTTTGAATACATCAATTTGTTTATCTGGGGGCCAGAATTTCTATCCCTATATATTTGTGTTAACATTATATGTAACTAAAATTCATTTTAATGCTGACTAGAGATGTCCGAAACTCGTAAGCTTCGTTCCGTTTTCAGATTAAGGATCTTGGGAAAAGCTTGAAGATCTGAAAATCTGAAGATGGAACGTACTTTCCAGGGTTCAGAAAGTATTTTTGAGGGTTATCAAATGTATGAGGTTATTTTTGGTAACCCTTGAAAATAATCTAAAATGTCCCCATGGCACCAGTTGTGCCAGGTTCCTTGCAATGTGTGAATACCTTCGCCAAACCGGTTTAGCCATTGCTGGTGATGGGGGCATAACATTTCATGGTAGCTTCCAAAGGCCACCTGCCAGAATACTAATGTTAAAGGTTAAAGAATTATAGCTAGGATGTATATTGTTCTTACTGTTTAAGAAGAATTTACACGGTTTCATTAATCTAAGCATTATTATTGTTATTGATGCTGTAAGCTCTGACCCCTTTTGATCCAAATGTCAGAGTGCAGTGTGTTTTTACTATTGAAGTGTGGATAAAAGGGGTATTTGAAAGGTATAAGGGACATAAGGGGTCTTCACTCTTATTCACGCCATGAAACTTTTAAAAAAACAGTGCAATTTTAAAACATCTTATCAAATTTTTATATTATAAATATTAGTTCACATATAACTTTACAGCAGAATACAGCAAAGATATATTTCCTACAAATCCTATCAAGCATCTTAATGCCTAAATTGTCCCTGAAACCCCTGCTTTTTCCTCCCCTGCCACTACCATATTTACGCTGCCCCTTCCCTACTCACTGCATGCAACTACTAGCAAGTGGAACTTAAAAAGGGGAGGGAGAGATCACCACTTCTGACACCAAAGGGACTAAGGGGCTGGCACTGCCCCTCTCTTAGCCCCACCTCCGCTTCACGAGATTAGCCCCTCCTCACGATGCTTTCTCCTGCCACATCACCACCCCTTCTTCACAATCTGACACAGAGGTGGGACCATACATGAGCAAATACCCTATTCTGCGATTGTCAAGCGCATACTCCCATCAACAAAGTAGGTTGAAAGCAACTGTTCTCTGTAACTAAAAGACATCCCTGCATACAGGGGCACCATTCTCCTCAGCTTGGGTTGCCATCTCCCTGGCCACAAAAAATACTAGCCTGGGAAGTGTCCCATGGAGTTGACATATCATGCAATAAATAGGAGCCCATTTCTACAATGTTTTAACCAACAATGGCATGGAAATACTGGCCAGCGGGCAACCTCAACTGTAGTAGGTGCATTAATGGGGCTTCTCTAGGGAGAGGGGTTCCTTTTAAGTTTATTATATGGTAGTATGAAAATCAAAGGCATATACTGGGATGCATTGTGTTTACACTAGACCAGTCGGCCTAACAATTCTAAGCAAAGGTTGAGACTTGCAGCTACTCCTACCTGACTGAATTATTTTAAGTGAATTATTAGATACAGTAACAGAGCTTTTTGTACCCCATGATTTATTTCTAGTATGCTGCTGCTATAATTCTTGCTAACTTTACAATATTTTCCTATGAATTTTATCCAGGAAAATCTTTATTAATTTCATTTTTAATTACACAGTATTTTTATAATAATCTGATTTATTGTTTTATTTGGTGGGAAGGGTCATTGTCATGAACACCAGTTCACTGGGCATTTGATCTGACCTATCAATCAGTAATTGGCTGCCACCACCTCAAGTTTAAGGCCTTGGGGACACCAAACTATCACTCTTGACTCTCACTGGCTATCCATAGTCCTGTCCTGTCAGCTAAATGGTTAACACTACACCACTCACTCCAGCAACCAACAGGTTCATCAGCATCAGTCATTCACAGCAGTCATATAGTTAATAAGCATTTAACCAAGCAAAGCATTCCAAACACTTATTCAATAAAAGTTCTTATCGTTTAAAATTGTGCTAATTTTGCCCCAACCAATCAGATATTATTTAACATTTGAAAGCTAACATCTGATTGGTTGGGGCAAAATTAGCACCATGTTTAATAATAAGAACTTTTATTGAATAACCCTGTAACGGGGTAATATTCCTAAAGGTGGGCAGTTCATAAAATACAAAAATAATAGGAAATGGTGGTACAAATATAGACATACAAGAATGGTGCAAAACAGTTATATAAAATAAAAAGGAGAAAAAAACAGAGCTTACAGAACTCTGGGTCCAGAAGCAGGAAGAAATAATGGACAAACCTCAGATTGGACCTCAAAGTATATCCCAGACCTTAAAAAGTTTCCCATCTTTAGAGGTCTCCACAGAGAATTTCCCCCTCTAGGATTGCAGCTTTACAGCATGTCCCAAACCTTCCTTTAGTCCTTTATTTACACAGACACTTATAACTTTAAATCTGTACGTGGTAATATCCCAACAACCCGATATTCTTATTCCACATGATTTATCCAAACAATCAATATCAAACATGTAGTGTTCCCTCTAAGGTGTGCGCTCACAACTCTGCTGGCCTTACGAACACAGGTTAAAGTGGTGCGCACACAAAAATCTGCTGGAAAATAAGTGCTGCGGTATGTAACACACACAATTCCATTTTGTTTGCGCACACAAAATTTATATCTGCGCACACATACAATTTCCAATTAGAGGGAACATTGCAAACATGACTACATACTATCTGAGATACAGGCCTATTATAAGATCAGCTTGTCTGGTTTTGGTTTGATGAGCTAGTCCTCCCATTTACAAATACATTTTTGGTATATGTATATCACATTCCCATATGCGAATATTCTTATGGTTTATATAATACTGGCTTATCTATAACCTTTAGGTAAACTCTGTTTAACCTCTAGACCATATTCCCTGATGTTTAGCGGGTCTGTGGTCTCTTTTGGGGAATGGCTGGAGTCCATTAGCTTGGCTTCTACAGTTCTGTAACAGGTGGAATGTGGCTTTAATGTTCTAGGAGAGCAGTCCCTAACTATTTATGACTATAGAGGTCCCCAACTGTAAACCCTTCATTGCCTCACTATAAAGCTTAAACATTACTCTGTCATAACAATCATGATTTAGGGAGGATATAAAATCACTTAGCTTGCATTTATCCTGCTTTAATAGGGTCAGACCTCATTGGTATAATAGCCTTATATTACACTGTAAGGGGCTCATTATCTCTTTACAGTAGTGGATACATCATCCCTTATAATACATACATACATACATGAGTGGTACCCAGAGTTCCCTGATCTCTGTTAATTATTCCCCAGTTGTAATATTGTTTACCTAGCTCGGTGGGCAATAATGTTATGTTGTGGTGGAAAGCTATAAAGTGAGTGTTAAGCTTCTTTTGTCTGTTTAAACCACGGCCACCCCAGAAAGCTAAGCCCACTTCAGCAGCAGCGGTTTAGCACTCTTATGCCCCCTAGGGGTGCCCATGGTCCAGAACCAAGTCTAAGAAATGTTCTGGCAGCATAAACTTGGACAAACTTTGGTTTCGAGACCCCATTGCAGGGCAAATATCAACAGCTGCAAAACCTAAGAAAAGGAAAAGTGGCAAGAGGTGATAATAAGATTTAAGGGTTTGGGGTTTCAGCTACAAGGTGACGGAAGGTTGGAAATGCTACAGTTCGGTATGACATTATACAATCTGTAGGACAGTATGCTGAGAGAATTAACGAGAATTCAGCTATCATTGCCAAGTGAGCAAATGGAAAAGTATATTAAACAGGGGACATTGAATGAGAAAAAGAGAACCGTGAATATAACCAGGATGTAGGTGTATAGGTGTAATGAACAAAATGAATGTAAATGTGATGATAGACACAGTAAATTTAGATCTATTGCATGGCATAGGCTGTAAGAGCTTTGCGGTGAAACTTCTTAATATTAAATCATCATAATACACAAGGGGCTATGTTTATTAAGAAACAGAACTTTTTTATTTATCTAACTCAGACACAATGTTAATTTTCTTGCCGAATTTATACCACAACTCGACGAAAAGTAGTGTAAATGAAGTTCTAATAAATACACTTTAAACACAATACTTTAGTTATGATAATAGTTTTACATGTCACTTCCCTTATACGTCTCTCTCTCTATCTATTTATATAGCTACATGTCTATCTAGATATCTATATAACTATATATATAAAGACATTTAAGTGTCCTCACGGTACCTTGTACCATGAATTGTCCCAGATTGCTTTTTGAAAAAGTACCTTGAGTGCTCCTTGTCTTCTATAGCCCTATTCTATTAATCAAAGGTGGCGCCAAGGTCAAATTTAAAAGTGAGTGTGCACAGCTGTTACAGGAGTTAAAGGGGATCTGGGAATCGTGATAGATGGAACAGGTAAAGCATTGATGTAACTTCACTTTGAAGCTTTGCTTAAAATCTTTTAAATTAATCTTTGCAAAGAAAAATCGTCAGGTCACCCCTGGTCATTTTGCTTGTATGTATGTAATTTATTTCTTATATAGCGCTACATATTCCGCAGAGCTTTACAATTATTTGCCCAGAGGAAACGGGGAGAACATACAAGCATGGGGAGAACATACAAACTCCTTGCAGATGTGTCCAAGGGTGTAATTAAACTCAGGACACCTCAGCGCTGCTAACCACTGAGCCACTGTGCTGCCCCAAACTTAAAAATGTATTGACTCTGCCTTCTATATAATATTAGGGAATAGGTTTGTATATCTTTCCTCATTAAATGACATCTACCGTATATACTCGAGTATAAACTGACCCGAGTATAAACCCGAGGTACCCAATTTCAGCTAAAAATCCTAATAAAAGTTGTTGACCCGAGTATAAACCGAGGGTAGAAACTTGGCATTCAAGATGTTTGGAAACTACAACTCCCAGCTAATAAAGCATGCTGGGAGTTGCAGTTCCCAAACATCTTGAATGCCCCCCTCACCCAGTTCAGTTTTTACCTGTGGGCTCTTCTCCCCTCTCCTCCATCCAAGGGCTCTGCTACATCCAAGGGCTCTGCTACATCCAAAGGCTCTGCTACATCCAAGGGCTCTGCTACATCCAAGGGCTTCCTGGCAGGTGCGGTATCTTGAGCATTCCGGCAGCCGCGCGCTCATTCCAGTACTGGCGCGCCGGCTGACGTCACTGCCCGGCGGCGTGCTTGGCTAGTGTATGGATGCTGTTTTGTCCTGTTTTTTAAATCTGTGCTACAAATAAAGGAGCTTTGTTTTTTTAAAAGAAGTGTGGCCTACTTCTGTATCTGCTTAGAATCCCATACGCCACATTAGAGGATCTTTTGGTTGAGTGGCCTGAATTGTTTCCGTAAACTCACTGAAAGGGCAAACCCAGTGATTTAGGTCTTCACCCTGAGTACTTTTGATGGTAAGAAGAGTAGTGAGTGGACAAGGTAAGTATACTCTTCTCTCTACATTATCTTGATGAACATCCCAAGGTAAGGGTGGCTGCAGGGATTCTTTCCTTTCTGATATATTTAACACGCTTAATCACTTACACTTTGATCACGTAATCAAAGTGAACATTACACATGAAAGAGAAACTTGCAGGTTTATAACTAAGCACTTCCCTTATCCCAGTTTTATTTTAGAAAAACAATAGAATATGCACTGGAATATCAAACAGCTCATTAAATTAAGTACAGCAAATTAATTAAATTGTTCTTTATCATAGACGCTTTATACGTAAGCGTGTTCTGATAAAGAGATCACACGGAAACATTAAACAAAGCACAAGTTCAAACTGCGGTCAACTTTATAGTAACGCAATGGCACATTGCAATGTAACAGATACTGGGAGAATTAATTGATATCGCATTTAAATTCATTTGAAGGAGAAATTAGTTTTGCCCTTCAAGGTTATTAGGAACGATATTCTGCATATGAAATTAAAAAATGTAAGGAAAAAACTTTTTAGTAGTATCCTTCCAAAGAGTACAGTGTCCCATTGTAACAATGTTGATTAAATTTCAGGCATTTATATTTTGATATTTCCCGAACATTGTTACAACGGACATCGCTATCTGAGTACTCATACAATTGATCAATGTAGAGGGACAGATAAGAGAGAAAGATTTTCAGTAGGGTCCAAACCAATCAGCAAATGGATAAGGATTGTTACTTGATAAGATGAAAAAGTGACTTGGGTTTTCAGCGCTTCAGGGTTTACTGTTTAGTAAAATAGAGAGCGGCATCTTAAGAGATTGATAGGTAAAAAGCGCATTGAACGACATATTGCCAGTAAGTTCATTTAACCATTAGAATATCATTCAAACTGTTGTGTAAGAAAGATGTTGAGAAAGTCCATTTGTCCCACTGTAAATAGTAGCTGTAAATAGTTAGCGTAACTACACAACACAAGGGGAACCTTCCAATTGCTGTGGAGACAATGTGGACAGCAATGATGAATTGTCACTATGCAGATGAGCCAAATAGATTGGGGTATAACAGCAACTGAGTATTCATTTGATGGAATTTCTGTCTTGTTCTATCATACTGGTTAAAATGAAAGAACCAGCTTACTCTATTACATTGCACATTCGGGGGATGTGTTACAAATGTATCTGTGATGCAGTAAATCAGATTACATTTCAATATAAAAAAAAAAAATGGTCAATTGCCTTTACTTGCCCCCAACTGATATATTTTGCACTTAAATATCTGGTAAGTGATGCAGGGAATAAAGGCTGTGACAACTGACATCACAACCAATGATTGACTGCTGTTATACCTGCTGCCTCCTCTGCACATGCTCAAGCTTATAAAAAGCTCATTGAGCAGAGGGAGGAGGAAAATAACTTTTCCAGAAAGAATCAGAACTTACCATTAAAGGGGAACTGTGGTCCAAAAATGACTTTAGGTACATTGACATGTTTGCAATTTACTTGCATTGTTTATTTTACATAGTTTTGACGATATTTACATTTTTATGTGTGATATGGTAGCAGCATCACAAGATCCCCTGCACTTCCTGCTTCCTGCTCTGAAGCCATGTGACAGTCCCTGTTACATTAAAGTTAAATTTACAGCCCTTAAGGTGGGCATACATATATACAATTTTACTTACCCGATTGAGCGCTCCTGTGACATTCGATCGATCCTGCCGGAACCACCTCTCCCGTTCTTCTATGCGACCGGCATGCAATTGCAAAATCTCATTCATTTTGCGATTGCATGTTGGTCGCATAGAAGAATGGGAGAGGCGGTTCTGGCAGGATCGATTTAATGTCGCAGGATCACTCGGTTTGGTTAGTAAAATCAAATATATGTATGGCCACCTTTACACACTCCCTGCTGTGTGCTGTGCTGCCCCCCCCCCCTCCTCCTCTTAAGTCCACCTTCAGTCACTGGAACTCGATCTTTTCCTGGTTTCTTCTATTTTCTCCTGCACTGAGCATGTGCCAACCGCAGATTAGAAAGAGGAACTAGTATTTGTGACTGCAGCTTCAGAACCTCCTATTTCTTCATATCTTGGGATGCGCAGCACACAGAAGCCTTTCATTTAATTTGCGTCCTTTAGGAGAAAAGTGCTTTACAAATGTTATTGTATTGTATTGTAAAATCAACTTGTTTAGAGACCACAGTTCCACTTATGGGGTAAAATAGTTAACAATAATCATTTAATAAAGACTGGAAATGATGTTAATAATGATCTTTTAATGATCTTTTAATACTAGCAACCAAGTTTTATTAATTCATCTCTATTTTTGTGAATTATAAAATTCCTTCAACATAGACTAAATGTATTTGTTTAATAAAAGGCAGGTTTTTCACCTTAATGCACAGGAATAATTGTTCTGTATAAAGTTTTTTGCCCACAAACATGGCAACAATGTATTTTCCTTCCTACTCCCTATGGAGTACAGGGAGCTGATAACAATCTGGTGGGAATTCTCTGTTCGGACCTGCTGAATATCGTTGATGTGTGTGGCCACGTTTACTTACAAACATTGACTAGTACTATTTGGTACATTCCTTTAAAATGGGGTAGATGTTTTTCCAGTACCAGTAAGGTACTTGCCAGTACATGCAAATACTGATGGCAAATTCTGCAGTCAGATTTCCCAATAGGTAAAGCCAATAAACAGCGAATACCATCATTGTATTTAGCAATGTATGTATGTATTTTATTTCTTATATAGCGCTACATATTCCACACTGCTTTACAATTATTTACTTTAATTCACATCAGGCCCTGCCCCGAAGAGCTTACAATCTAAGCACATTTATTTGACACATACAACCTATCAGCATGTCTTTATGATTGTGGGGGAAACCAGAGTGTCCAGAGGAAACCCACCCAAGCACGGGGAGAACATACAAATTCCTTACAGATGTGTCCAATGGTGGAATCAAACTCAGGACCTCAGCACTGCAAGGCATCAGTGCTAACCACCGAGCCACCATGCTGCCCATAGCAATCAGTAATTAACAAGATTTGTTAATTATAAAATGTTAGATACCTTAATTGTTAATTAAAGTAACACGAGGACAATAATTAACAACTGTGGTAATTGCTTAGGTAAATATAGTCCATACTTTTGAGTGTTCCAGGTCCCCTGGGCATTTTGAGGGTTTGTTTTGCTGTTCCAAAATGCAAAGACTTATTTTAAGATGGCTTGGGCAGTCTAGGGTCTATGTGGGTAGTGGCTGGGTGACCCGAAGGTAGGGCTGAGCAGTCCAGGGGTGGGCTATGAATAGTCCCCAACGTGTACTTATGTGTTATGTCAAATTGTTGGGAGGTATGTCAGGTGCAGACATTTTATAATCATGGTGTAAGAATGGAGTATGGGCGTATGTATGTTGGTGGGAGAGATTAGTTTTTATTTAAAGGAGAACTAAACCCAAATTTTTACATTTCAGAATCGGAAAATATTCCCTCTAAAAACACCAATAAACGACAGTAAATGGCATTAATGTAAATGTAACCCCCCTGAAATAGTGGATGAAATAACTGTAGGAATGTACAGTGGCTGGCCACACCCCTAACCTCAGTCACATGCTCCCTTGCCTTTTCTGTCCTGTAACAGGATTGGCTAGAGTCTACTAGTATGTGTAACTAGTAACAAGTTCCTGCAGTAGCTTAGAACTGGGCATGTGCAAAGAACATAACGGTCAGTGACCACAGTGTGCGATACTGGAATGCTGGGAAATGAAACACAAAACCCATGTTAGAAAGGTAAATTTCCTAACGACCTTATCAAAATTGGAGGTGGCACACAGCTTACTGCTTTTATAGTAACGTGATCTACCTTGTGATTCAATGTTGTTCTGAGGCTTTAGTTGTCCTTTAACTGTTTTTCTACTTCTAATGTATACGTAGAAGAGCTGCTTTCATTTTTATCCTATCTTGCATGGACGGAATACAGATTATATAATAAAGTTTAAAAAATGTATAATATTGCTTAAAATATCACCATGTAACTGCTTCATTACACTTGAATGTGTGTAATGCGGTTTACACACTATATTAATTCAAGTGAGAATGATTGGAGGAAACTTGAATGCCAGTTTAGTTGTTCTGGCAGATACGCGCCGCAGTAGCTGACAGCTTGATTGCTCAGTTCCGCCCCTTTATTTTGTCCTCTCAGCTTTTCATCAAAGCCATTTATAAGTAGGAGGAAAGAGGCTGCCACATTTAAAGGTATCTTCTGAAAGACATTCATATGTAAAGCAAAATACTATTTTATTTTACAGAACATCCAGGAAAACTCCATAGATTCATATTACCTTTCATGTGTCTTGAATACCAGGAACACACAGTAACTAAACATCTGAAATAACCATTTTTAGTGACTGGCTGCTTTGTCCAACCACAACCGTTGATTTTTTGAACCCTAAGGAATAATGTTCTTCAAAAGATCTCAACGGTAGTGGCTGGGGTTTTATTCAGGTTTGATGTGTGTGCGTGTGCAAAAAAAAGTGGCAATGATAATATATTTATTATAACTAGCTGTGAGAATGAATAGGAGGGAATAAATACAGTATATAAACTGTAGATAAACTGTAGAGACGAGTCCCAGTTTCTAGCCTGGTTTTGATTCTGAACTGTCGGTGCCGATTGAGAATATCGAAATCGTTCAAGGTCAAAAACGTTATTTTTGTGGTCAAAAAGTCGATAAAATTCCATTTTAATTGGATTTAAACAGGATTTTCGGAAATAAAACTCACCAGTTTTGTTCATCCCTAATAGTAACATAGTAACAGGGATGTTTTAGGCATAGGCCACCAGGGCAAAGACACACCAGGGTTCTCAGGGTTCTCCCTAGCATCTCCCTATCAGCTTTTACTTGCTGTGTTAGAACTGCTCTCTTTGTTCTGCTGCTGTAATTTGTAACATTGTAGTGAGTAGAGACCTGAAATCAGCTCCCTCTACTTGAAAACAATGCTGCAAATGAACTGAAGGTGAATTAAGGAAAAGAACTGGGGAGAGCAGCTCTAAAAGGGCAGGCAAAAGCTGCTGCAAAGTTTTTAACAGTGACCCCTGTGACTAGCAGCCATGAGATCCCTATCCCTGCCTCTTTCTTCCTTCCATCCGACTCTCCAGTTAGAACTTAGAGTAATTGAGGAGTGAACAATTCAATGGAGGAAACATGTTTTGCCGGTACTGAAGGTGTTAATGGCAATACTCTGGGAAAGTGCTGGCACTGAAAGTGTTAATGCCAATGTTCTTGGAGGGCTAGGCCACTGGGATTGTGATCTGCTAGGGCACCAAGATGGCTAGAAACGGCCCTGAATAATAACATAGTTAATACACTGTAGAATATTAAATTATCAAACTTACCATCCAGACTTTTGTATCTTTCTTGGGATCTAAGCCAATAAAGATGAACTACCAAATCAGTGACATGGATGTATAAAGAGGTAACACCAGAGGATAATTAAAGCTACCCCTGGAAAGTTACTGGGTACTGGTGCTGGGCAGGTAAATTAAGTTCACATACATTATTTAAATAGCTTGAAAATGTATTGTCATGTGTGACCTGACCAAATAGATACATAAACATGAAAGTAAAGAGGGCAACAATCTTTATAATCGCCCAACTCTAACAAATCTTAGATATGTAAGTAATATATATGTAAGTAAATATTAAGAAGCCCAGCTGAAAAATGTGACCTTTAAACCCCATGGGCAGGGAAGGGTCAACAGTTACAGATATCTACTCAATAGTATTAGAGAATTGTACTGTGTTAGCCATTGATGAATGTAAAGACATCTTGGATATAAAATAGTATCTTTTATTGGCTAACTAAAATCATTAAACAATGCTCACAAGAATCTCGTCCATGACCATTGGACATCCATATTTTACTTTACCATGACCGCTTGGAGCCAGGATGATGGACCTTAGCTTAGATCAAAGTAAGAGGTAAATCACCTTGTGTAAACCCTCTACCAGACCAGAGCAGTTGCTTGCATTTGTCAAAGAGGACAAGGGATTCTCCATAAAGATCAAACACAGGTCAACCATACACAAAACATTGTGATATTCTATTCCCAGAACATAATATCCATGTAATAATGTATTATTAAATAAGAGGTAAATTAATCAAAAAGAAACAAAGAGATACCAAATGGAAATACCTACCATGGGAGTTATTAATATATATGGGACACGGTCATGTCATAACCAGTAAATCTTAATAAGCTTTGTCTTATTAGTTAGCCTCTGACACAGTTGTGGGTGTTTGAATGCTTATTAACTCTATGACTGCTGTCTCTGGGGTAAAACTGGAGATCACATAGCACATCCATGTTTATTTTTTGCTTGTAGAACTTATCCTTATATTGGAAATAGGTGGTATTTCATCCATTAGTCCAGTAGGGAACACACCTGTTTTTGGTTATGTTCTGCTGGCAAGGGTGTTCTCTTGACTTTTTCCGACCATTTCAAATTTTCAAACAGCCTTTGCAATGGGTATACATGTGAAGACAGATGTGACATCATAGAACACCATTTTTTCTTTTGTGCTGAGTACTAAATCTTGAATCTTGTTTGTGAAGTTCTGGATTTGATGATTAGAACTTCCAACCAAGGGTGTTGGATGGGTATTTTTCCACCTTGTATGTTACAGAGTTGATGTTGCTAACTATTGATCTTAGTGGGTTTTTTTTCTTGTGTATCTTAGAGAGTCCTGGCAGGAAAATGTGACCATTTGAAGATGATTAAACCTTTAGTTGGTTGAGTGAGTGAGTCTAAACCATTTAACAGCCAGGACAGGGGAATGTATAGCCAGTTAGAATCAAGAGTGGTAGTAAGGTATCTCTAAGGCCTTTAAACTAGGAGTGGTAGGGACAAACCATTGGTTGATCATATCACTGTCCCAGTGAACTGGCGAATGTGACAAAAGAGCTGTCACGGAATGTGCCTCAGACTAACCAAAGCGATTGATCTGTATAATAAGCAGTGGGAAGTAATCCCTTTAATACACTGTTTAAGGTCAGTGGAACATAGTTCCTGAAGGCATTATTTGACAGTTTAGCACTGTTTGGCATTTACATCATTTACTCAACAAACCGCTTTAACCTTCATTTACCTAGTATTAGCTACTGTATTATTTCCTATTACCCTGTGGGAACTTCTATCCACCTGTATTACTAACAATAGACAAATGGATCTTTATTGTATACTGCCTGGGTATTTTTTTGGTGTATTAGTATATAATCCTTTGTGCACCATTCCAGCTGGAACTAGTTAAATTTATGAATTTTTCTACAACCCTTCAATGGTAAATCAATGTTTAAAAAAAAAAAATACCCACCTGCTGCTTTTTATAATTTTGGGACGTGATGATAAAGTTCCTTCCTAGTCCCAAATAAAACCTATAAATTCTCCATTGGTCAACATTTCAAACCACTTTCTATAACCATAAAGTCTGTGGTCCCTACATATAAAAGTTTAAAAAAATAATAATTTCTATTAACTCAAATTCAATGGGATTCATTAAACTCCATGAAATCTCCTTTCTGCTATTAAAAACCCATTAATGATTCTGGGTAATGTAGGAAAGAGACAAACATTTTGAATGAAAAGCAATTTAATTAGAATCTAAAAGTATCAATAAAAGCCACAGGATGTGTATAAAATGCCATCAAAACACCTCCTACACCCCCAACCAAATAGCCCCTATTAACCCCTTAGTCCCAAGGATGGAAAGAGCTTGTTTTGCTTTTGTCTACATTACTCGTGGATAAAATACATTTATTAATACACTTTTTTTTAATTTTAAAAATATAAACAAAAGTATCTAGGATGCAGATCCACGATTCTTCATCACAGGGTATCTACACTAAGGGGTACATGTAATAAATTTCGCATTTGTTCCCGCAATGTATTAACCACTTTGTGACCGTTAATACATTGAGAAAACGCAAGCTTTTGTGTGGATTTAAAGACACAATTAAAAAGGTGTTAATTTTCGGGCCAAAAAATTGCGCAAAAATCCGCACAAAATCTATTGCATCGTTTGTGCAAAGTAAAAAACAAATTCGACATGGCGTGTTATAGTTTCCCAATATTATTCAAAAGGAAACTATAACACAGCCGAGTCGGGAGCTCAGGATGCTACATGCACTAGGAGACGGGACATGGTTTGCGATCCAGTCTGAAATGCTAGAGAATGGAATTGCTTGCAAATTATTGGATAATGTAATAGATGGCACAGAGTTCATGGTAATATGCAAATACAAACATAGAAAAGATAATCAATGCACATTCCTAGGCCCCATACAATATCATATTATCTGCACACTGGCATACTTTATAAACAAAGGGGTTTTAGTATACATTACTGTGATCACATGAATGAAAAGCCTTCCAACCATGTCAAGGTAACCCCAGTCTGGAAGGTCCTAACGTCTAACCTTTTTACTTCAATTACCATTAGCAAACTTTTGCATTTCTCATTCTTACACACTGTAAGGGCCCTTGTGGCTCTGACAAGTGCCTTTTGGGGATAAAAGGGTCCCTCAGCTAGTACCAGGAACCCCCTCCATGGCACTGACAAGTACCTTTGTTGGGGGTCCTGCAGCTTGAAACCAGGACCCCCATTGGCTCTTAGAAGAGCATCTTTCTTCCCAGCTTACGACACCAACTCCACTGATCTCGCCTACATATTCTTTCTTCTGCCATTACTGTGATGACTTCTGAGCTCCGCGGGGTTTACACCTCTTTATATAGGTTTGCTGAAGGACCAAATCCAGTTGTGATTGGTTAATATTTTAATGTTTGTAATCATATAATCAACCAATCAGTGTGACATCGGTTAAGCGTAAATTTACGAATTTCCTTCCCCATTGACTATTGACAGATTTGTGGATTTTTGAATTTTCTGATTTTTTCGAAAATCCGCAAATACTCGAGCGGAACAGATTTTTGTAAACTCGGCCATCTCTACTCATAACCAGCACATTACCAGCAGAGGAGGTGTGAACCAATCAGCGAGGGATTGTTAAGAGGAGGTGTGAACCAATCAGTGAAGGATTGTTAAGTAAAACAATAAAGGGGGTTATTAACATAATTAAAAGTCTGAATTTGGGGGTGATCATGCCCTTTAATAATGGCGACACAAATGTTTCAGAAAGTTCATGATAAAGTTTGATACAATATTATTTTTTTAGGTTTCTTTTAACTTTTACAATTTTAGCCATTATAAGAATGATAAGCGTTATAAGTAAAATCTTCTTGAGACAAAAATCTCTGTGTTAGAAATAATGGTTCTTCAAGAAAAACAGGTTTATTAAAAAGCTTTTTAATACATGTATGTTCCCGGAACAATCAAAACATGTTAAGTAATTTCCCAGTAATAAATTACAAATGTGAAAACTTGACACAAACGTATTCCTTTAAAAAAAAAAAAAAGAAGAAAACTTCTATTTCCTGCCGTTATCTTGGAAATATATTATTTTAAACTCTCCCACAACTATCAGTTTTCTTTCTTATTGCAGTTGTCCATCAGCAAGGTAGGCCTGTAATTGCACCTGCACACACTACTTCCACCCCATTTTGAGTCTAGGTGCCAAAACGTTGCTTGCCTTAAAAGCTTTTCCATAAAATTAGCTAAGCTCTTTTTGGAGAGAAACATCTGTTTTTAGTGATAGCAGCTGTGACAGTATAACAGTACACTAAGCTCTTCAAAATTCACTTCTACAAAAGGGCCTTTCAGTAAAATGATAAATGGTCAAAATTACACCACATTTGTAAAGTGCCTAATTCTTACCTAATGAGCTATGAGCGATACACTTTTGCACCTGTCATATTCAGTAAATTGCTATTATTTGTTTTTCAAGTGTCCTCTTAGGCTCGTTTTCTACCATTAAGTAGGAAAAGTCGTGTGATCCACAGTAGAACATGTATACCAATATAACACGTTTTAATTGGGTGATACACTGACATTATATGCAGATGCCATGTTATGTTAATGAAATCACAAAGTATCCGAGTGGTTAGCAAAGATCAGCACATTTTATAACTGTAATGAATAGCGAGGTACAGATAAATTACAAAAAAAGGACAAATAATTAAATTAATTAGGCAGAATATCTTGAATATGCAGGAAGCTCGACGTTATAAAAACAAAATGATTTGAATGTTGTTTGCACCATTTGATTCACCATTTATATTTAAATTCGTCGACGGCTAAAAATAACTGTTCAGGGGTATTTGACTTCAATTGAGAATTTTAATGAATTAAACATGAGATCTGGGAATAATGAGTTGCAAATTGTGAAGACCAGCCCCTCATTTCATTTTGTAACCTCCAACCTCAGTGATTTCGTATTATTCCTATCTACTTATTCTGTCATCTAGAATCATACTGAATATTCGCTCTGAAACTGACATGAAATGGTACAAACGGAAATATAAATCTCACAATCCTGCCACTGAACTTGAGAAATTTCAAATTTCATAAAAAATTGAAAGGTTGATATAATTTCATATTGTGTATTAGCTGGTTATAGTCTAAAACAACGTGTCCTGTGTGTCTTCTGACAGTTAAACATGTTAAATGTGAGACTATTATATAAAATATACATGGCAATGAATGATTCTATCTCCATAGCAAGTTGAGATTAAAAAATAAATGTACATTTAAATTGTAATTTACATAAAAATCCGATAAACTAACATTATCAAACAAGTCATAAATCATTATGGCTAACGTGGATTAAAAACTTCCCCAGAGGCTGATTTCTAATAAGGCCTCATTAGCTCTTACTTGCTTCCCTAAATGGAACCATCTATCACATAACCCGCATTGTTTGGATGGATCAACAAAACACGTGCAAAAATCCCCTAATAACTAACAACTCCTATGGCAGAAAAAATATCTTACTGACAAAAAGATTCAGGAAATCCCAAGGGCAAATTCTACTGCAAATTGTATTTATTCAGCATTTGTCACGTAATAAAGAGTAAAGCAACATGTGTGTATTACAGAGCTTTTCTTCTTGCTCTATGCTGTATTCTTTGGAAAGGAATAAAGTGAAGATTAGAAATGGCCGAACTCACTGAATTCCGTTCCCGCTTGCAGATTCTCAGATTTTTGAAGAAATCTGAAAATTTTTAAGTCAAAGGGAGTTAAAAAAATCTGAAAGTTCTGGCTAAAGTTAAATTATAAATAGCAATGGTAACTGGGGAACATGTATCAATATCCAAATCTTTAAAAAACACTGTCCAGTACCGGAAACTTTATTTGCTTCCTGTTTCGGCATTCCACATAGTATTTTCGAAAATTTCCAAAATGTTTAGCTTCCAAAATTGAAAATTGTAAAAAAAATTTAAAACAGTTCTGCAGTTAGGAAAAATCTGAGAAAGTAAGAAAGCCACAAAGTCTGAGTTCTGGCGGATCCATCTCTATGAAAGATTGTAAAATTTACAGTCAGGAAGATGCAATATTGTTTGTAAATGCCCAAATGTTACATTAAACCATTTCGCAGTGATTTTTATTATTGATTTGTATAGTGCAAAAATTCTTCAATGGTGCTTTACAAGTACATAATTTTACATGTTACATACAAAGGTAGTACATATGATTCATACCTACATACAAGCATAATGCATATAATAAAAGTACTTTCAGCACTCAGCGATTAGTTAATTTACAGAAATACCGTGATACAAAACGAAAGAGGGCCATGCCCAAGCAAGCCTACAGTCTAGAGGAAATGGGGTGAAACATAAGGTAAAGTAAGTTAGTAGGCTGTAAGTAGACTGGCAGTGGAGTGTACCAGGTAGGATCATGTTGGGTCAATGGGAAGAGTAATGTCTTAGGCCAGGTTATATGCTTGGTGAGTGACAGGGAGTTACAGAGCAAAGTCCTGAATGCTGGAATAGAAGAGGTGACCATGGTGGATGAGAGGAGTATATACTTTCCAGAGCGGAGGTTGTGCCTGGGACGGTATCTGTGGATCAGCTCTGAGATATATGGATGGGCTGTATTGGATAGTGCTTTATAGGATAGGATAAGCAGCTTGAATTGGATCCTTTGTGTGATGGGCAGCCAGTGGAGGACTGACAGAGAGGGAGCGGCATTTCAGAAGGGAAGAGAAATGAATGAGCCAGGCAGCAGAGTTTAAGATGGATTGAAGTGGTGCAAGGGGGTATTTGCTAAACCACCCAGGGGGGTGTTACACACCCAAGGCCCCTCCCCCTCAAGCATCTGTGGCTCTCCCCTTTGCAGGGGCCCTGTGGTTACTCCCACTAGCATGCCCCCATGGCCCCTCCCCCACAGTTACCCTTTAAATGGATAGAAAGAATTAGAATGCAATACTTAGTGCCCTGGACATCTCACATTGTGAAAGACAGGAAGGTAAATAGCACATAGTGGAATATATCTAAAATCTTCCCTCAATATAATTTATTCAATTACCATTGAATGCAGGCAGGCCTACAACACGTCATTAGCTCTTTTCCATTACGTCAGTAAGGAATCTGGGAAACTAGAAGTCCAAAAAGTCTCTCCTCCCTTCTCAAATCCTCCAAGAAATAGGCAGTTAGAACATCACTTTTTATATTCAACATTCCCTTATACAAAGCAGCCATTGGTCGCAACTATTAGCCTTTTTATTGATCAATCGTTCGCTATATTCTATATTTAGGGTCTTTGCCCTGTGTATCATTTTAGCATTTTGACTTTAGGTCTTTAGAGTATGTTACAAAATAGCACAGAATGCAAAACCACACTTCTTCTTCTGGTAGGAACTCTAGTCTGGTTAGTTGTTTTCTATCTTTGTAGACTGTAAACATGATTGTTAACTCTTTCATAGGTGAGAAATTATTTCATTGTCTTGCTAAACTCGATGCTGAGGAACAAGGGATTGCTTAGATGATAGCAGAATCTCCTCATTAGTGGATGGAACCTGACAATGCTGTAACAATAGCCAGAATTCCCCAAACTATTGTCAGATGCAATGCTTGCACTGTTCCAGATAACTCGGTAACTGTGGGGTACAGGGTAGGCCTATTCTGGAAGCTTAGAAGAGCCTGGCTGGGCCGAGGTACAGCCCTAGGTGAAATGAATCAGACAGACATAAAGTACAAGGTGATAAAGTACAACATAAATGCTGTGTTTTTTCCTAGAACATGATGATTACCAATAGAGATCATGTGAATGAAAGAAACCAGAAGGCAATCCCCAGATTCTGAAAGACTGCCAACATGTTCAGCATGCAAAATAGCCAATTTTACATAAATACATTCAGCATATTTACATTCTGTTCTAAACTGCCAGACTATATGGCAAGTGTTCAATCTGCTTCACCCTTTTAGAATGGAAATCATTGACCTACAGCACTTGTTGAGCACACAAAACAAAGTGTGTTCATAATTGGGGCACATTTCTGTTGGGGGGGTGGGCATGCCCTTAAATACATTTTGGAAATTGGTCTGGTTTTGTTCAGCTATTGTGGGATACTTTGCTGCTCACTCTGTTGCTATCACCTTGTGGTTGTCTGTTTTATCGTGGAGGTGCTAAATCTGCATGTCTACCTGCCTGGACCCTGTCAGTGGAGGTTTCCCTGCATTTTTTTCTGGAAGCAGCAACATCTAATGCAGAAAGCTGGTAACAAAATACATACACAGTCTGAATGAACCCTGCCACTAAATAACCACCTTAAAATATGCCAGGGACCTTATGGGTTATCAATTTTATTGGGATTAATATATCTGTATTTGCAATGGCTTATACATATTTTAGTGGCTTACTTAAAAGAGAACTATCGTGTATATAAAAAAAATTTGAAAAACAGTTAAAATGCAAAGTACTTGGGACAGGGATACAGGACTGATATTTCCTACCTCCCAATATTGTTTCTGTGAGGAGCACCAGCCCAAAGAAAATTGATTCTGCCAGTCTTCCTCCTGGCTTCAGCTCTATCTTTAATACAGGATTAGTCCAGGAACGACCGGGCAAGCGAAAACTGTACATGCTGTAGCTCCTCAACGAAATGATATTGTGAGGTAGGAATAATCAATCTGACCTCCCTGCCCCAGGCACTTTCCATTTCTAATTAGTTAATTTTTAGAGTATAGATATTCTTTAAGCCTCATACACACGTGAGATCGCAGGTAGCGACCCGTGACCAAAGATGTGTATGCACAGCCATTTCGTTAATTGTGCCATGTATGGGCACTTTGTCTGATGAAATGTCCGATTGGTTGAAGATCCGCCAAAGATCCCTGACCGAAAGGACGTTTTGGCCCATACACGCCTTCATTATTGACTGAATAATAATATACACAGATCGCTGGTCGCCCCCCCTGCGATCAAACATGAGTATAAGGCTTCACAATGGTTTGTTCATTTAGGCTAGAACAGAAATATTTTATTTTTTCGGCTGTCAGCAATTAGGGAAGAACATAAGAACCTTCAGTTGCTTACGTCTTATCTACATAGAACATTTAACCACAAGCTTCAGGTTTGAAACTCCTGTCTAATCACAAGTCCCATGATCCTCTGTGTGAGCTGATGTAACTTGTCCATAATCCACTACAATTTAAGTGGGACATCACAGTTATGATTGGACTAAAGACTCCCAGATTGATGGGCACATGGGAGGATTCAAGGGGCTGGATGTGGTTGGGACTGTGTGTGAGCCGTATAATCAGTAATTCTTTAAATTATTAACCATTTCCTATATTAGTTAGAGGAATCCATGTATTCTGTATTACATTGATTGTCTCCATGCGTGCACTGGAAAATAATTATGCGACTATCTAGTTTGGAGTCTTGTGGTATTGGTATTATCAGGTCTGCTTGCTGACCCTAGGTAAATTTGCCATCAAATATGACCAAGGTTCCACCATTCAGGCACTTAAAGGGAAAGTTCAGTGCAAACACATATACATTTCAGAAAAAAGAGCTGTATTTTTCATCCCAATGACCTTAATCTGTCAATTCAACATTTTGTCTGTGTATAAATAAATGATTGTGAAATACTGACTTCCTGTTTGCAAGACCCCTAATAGAGACCGTTATGGTCTTGCCCTTGACCCAGCGCCTGGGTTGATTTAGTTGCTCATTCGAGATCTGAGCATCTTTGACCCATCGAACAGCCAATGAGTAGAAATTACTGTTAGGAACATTCCAAGGATGTGGTGCATTCTGGGAAGAAGAAGGACCGTTAGAACCTGAAATGTCAGCTCACTAATGTCAACAGCAGGGAACAGCAAAGGGTATGAAATCAACTGATTTTTCTAAATGGAAGAGAATATGTAGAATAACTAAGAAGGCATTACACAAACTAACAATTTAACAAATATTGATTATTTCCACTGAACTGTCCCTTTAAAGCATTATTAAAAAATAAATAAAAAAAACCCCATCTGGCTGTATGAACTTTATGGCATTGAAATACGACCTAAAAGGCAAAGCTACTTATTAAATTCTTCTCTTTGCCAATAATTCTGTAATTATGTTTAAACAGGCCAACATCATCTCTACCTATTTCTTTTATCAAATGCATAAAACAAAAGAATTTTAAAAGCATTTCATGTTACATACAAGCTCCTTGCGTGTACCGTGGACACCCTGTTCTGATATTAATGCTGTTTGAAGCACAAATTTCCGTTTGTTGTTCCTGATAAATGTTCATATAGAAAGCCTCACATTCCCATCGCAATTCTTAAACATTAAAACGTCCTTCCAATAAAGTAAGGAATGGTTTTCACCTCGTGAACCCACATTTGTTTGATGATAAATGGCTAAGGAACATTTTAATATCCTCTTACTTTTGCCAGTGTAGTAAATTATATTCCTTGTTAATACCTTTGTCTTATTTTTTTCCTTGATTGGCGAACAGATAAAGAATGTAAAACCTTTATTAAGAAGGGGGAAGTTTATAATGTCCGCTCGCTGTACGATATTACGTTATAGGTTCAATAGCCGTTTCTATTAAGCTGCTTGACAGTTATGATAAAATCATTAATTCTGTCAATATAAATGCAAAATAGTTCCAATGACTGCGGTCACATTCAAGAGCGTAAAATTACCACACAAAAAAAAATAATAATAATTTTTCATATTGAAATATGTGGATTATTGTGAAAGATTGAAAACTTAATATCCACCACAGATGGGGATAAAATATTAAATAAGGAATTACCAGGAAAAAGACAGAAATAAACGATATCAGCCAGTTATCAAATAAATCACATATTCAATGCACACGAGGAACAGAGTTTTAAAGCAACAGGAAACCTTTAACTAGCACAATTACTAAATATTATATTTCTGTTTCCTCGATCAGTGGGGGCGATGCAACAAGTTTATTGTTATGTAAAACCACAGTCATCAAAATGACCTGCAACGCTGACAGCTGCATTGATTGGCACTATCAATCTGGCAATGCATTTAGAATGACTATTGGAAGAGAAAGAAAAAGAAATCCCATAGAATGCACTGCTCTAAGTCATACAGATTTTTAAAGGTGTCTTTGTTTGCTTCTTAAATACCTGCAGGGAATTGTTATTGGGTGTAAACAGGTTTTTTAAAACTGACAAAAGATTCAGAGAATTGCGAGCAGTGGAATAGATAGTATTTAGATCTGGCATATGTGATAAGTGTATAAGACCACCCACATCCTTCTAAACAGGACTCAACAATAAAATTATGGGAAACACTAATTTATTGCACGTGTTAACTGTGACACACACAATGTTAAATACTGGATATAGAACTCTGGGCCAAAATCGACTAATGATGTTTACCGATAGTGGCCTAAGCTGTTACAGTTAACTCCAGGTCTCTGTCACATAAGTGCCCATTCCCTCCAATGTAGAAAGGCATTTACTCACAGAAGGTGAAACAATTTGTGTCAGACTGGGGTGATGGGCTCAACACTTCATCTCCTCTTATTTTTCTTATTGAGTACAACAATCGTAAATCCGATCAGAATAACCACTCAAAGTTCCCCACCTTGAGCCACCAATCTTTTCGCAGATTTACCCTTGAAAATGAAGGGGATTTCTTAAAGGGTATCTCCACCCTTAAAATTATTTTTTGCTATAGTGTAGGGCCCCCTATCCCACCCCCAACTGCCAGGTTCAATTGTCCCAAAAAATATCAGAACGATACTTACCATCCTTCGTTCCCCCAAAGCTCAGATCTCAGCCCTCTGCTTGCTGGATGTGACTGCTGGCTTTACTGAACACCGGGGGAATAAAGGATTGTAAGTATCGTTCTGATATTTTTTGGGACAATCGAACCTGGCAGGTGGGGGAGGGAGGGGGGCTCCTCTGCGCATGTCAGCTACCCTGTTGAGGTAAGAAAATTGCAGGGGCAGGATGACTCAATGACAGGCTCCTACACTACACTTTCTGGGATTTGAACTGGCACAGCAAGAGAACCATTTGGAGCAGAGATGTAAGTTAAGGGTTTTTAAACACTACATAGTGAGGCCAGTGGTAGGTGACATTTTAGTTTTGGGGGTGGACATGCCCTTTAAGGGCTTCCCCCAAAGTCTTGTTTTATGTACTCTGTCAGAAGAAACATTTAAGTTGCATTGATCCTCTGCTGTGTATACTTGCATGAGATTATATTGATTCTTACTGTCTTAAAATTAGATTATCTATTATCTGCTTTCTGCTATGCACTAGAACACTCGACCTCATTTTCACAGCTATGGTTTAACTGTTTAAACAGTGCCAAAGAAAACTGGTGTTTTTGACAACCCAGATCAAGTGTACATTCTATTTAAATGTATATAAAACTCTTTAACTCTTATTTTATTGGTCCTTTAGAGTGAACATCAAAGCTTCAAGTCCTGAAAAAGCCTTTCTCAGTATCAAGGGCTTAATGCAACTGTAAATTTGATTTAAGTCCTGTGTGTTTTGACTTTTTTTCTTGACCTAAAGCTATTTTTTTTAAATGGTGCTGTCAATCAGTCTATATAAATATATATGGGTATATTTATTTTTGCCCTTCAGTAGCTTTCTGTGTTGTTTATAAATTAATTGTAAAATAACTATCAGTAGGAATTAAATTAAAGCTGAAGAATAACTGGGGAGATTTGGATTTAAGGAATTGGATGGCCTTTAATAGGTTTTTACTCCGTACTATTCCATCTCAAATAAAGAGATTTGCGGTGACCTTTGAACCCTTACAGCTTGCAATTTGCCTGCTTTGTGATAGAAAGGACCATTCTCATCGGCCACTTAATTCCTTTCTGAGCTTTCTGATCTGTCAGCGTCACTTGAAAACTGTTTGATTTACTGTGACAAAAAGTAAAGAGAAATGCCCATTTTAACCTGATATTCTCAACATCCTAAACCTGAACACAAACCCTGTCTTGATTTTACTTTCAATTCACCGTATTTAACATCCACGGCAAAACAAGATAAGACAAGTCGTTTTATTATCACTGTGCAATGTAAATAAATCGTACAGTTGGATAAGGTCAAGTACAGCTATAAGCTTATTTTGTAACTGGACCGAATTCTGTCACTGAACATTGAGACTACTGATCATTTTTAGCAGCACGTGAGATGATAAATCTGCACTTGATTTTAATGGTGACTATCGGTTAAGAAGGAAAGGTGTGCTATATATTAAAGGGCATGTCCATCCACCACATAAAAATGATTTAATGTCATATTCTGAACTATTGTGCAATGTGTGATTACTACCTTCTGGCTTTACATGTTGGAGGCTAATTTATTTTTGTCTTAAAACAAGCACTTGAGTTTGGTGCAAAGATCCTTGGAGAACTGATTCCCTAAATGAGCTTGTGACGTACAGAATGGGATCTGCACATCCATATTACAAAATATATTTAATATGTGGCACAGGTAATGTGACATATTATTCATATACAAATAAAACACGTTCTAGTGTAGATCCCTGTGAGGGAACCAACTATCTCCATTGCACACATGCTAGTAAGTTTGCTAGTAAGTTTGCCCCCCTACCCCTGGGGAACATAATCTCAAATAATAATAAAGTGGAGAGTCACACTCAATGTGAACTATAAGTACTTTATTGCAGAGCACAAATCAATCAGAACGATATCATTGAGGAAAAGGACTGATCCCTCAAATTTCTGATTGATGTGTGGTTCATAATAAAGTTACTTACTGCTCGCTTAGAGTGCGCCTCCCCAATTTATTTCTTATTGTGAGTGCTAATCCTTGTGCCCAAACCTTGGGGTTTATGTGAGTGTGCGCATCCTTGTGCCCAAAAATTTGGGGTTTATGTGAGTGCGCATCCTTCTGCCCAAACCTTGGGGTTATCTGGAGGGGGATCCTTGTGCCCAAACCTTGGGGTGTATCTGAGTGGGGATCCTTGTGCCCAAACCTTGGGGTTTATCTGAGTGGGGATCCTTGTACCCAAACCTTGGGGTTTATGTGAGTGGGGATCCTTGTGCCAAACCTTGGGGTTTATGTGAGTGGGATACCTTGTGCCCAAACCTTGGGGTTTATGAGTAGGGGGATCCTTGTACCCAAACCTGGGTTTATCTGAGTGGATCCTTGTGCCCAAACCTTGGGGGTTTATCTAGTGGGGATCCTTGTGCCCAAACCTTGGGGTTTATCTGAGTGGGGATCCTTGTACCCAAACCTTGGGGTTTATCTGATGGGATCCTTGTACCAAACCTTTAGGTTTATGTGAGTGCGCATCCTTGTGCCCAAACCTTGGGGTTTATGTGGTGGTGCGCATCCTTTGCCCAAACCTTTGGTTTATGTGAGTGCGCATCCTGTGCCAAACCTTGGGGTTTATGGAGTGCGATCCTTGTGCCCAAAAATTGGGTTTATGTAGTGGCATCCTTGTGCCCCAAAATTGGGGTTATGTGAGGGATCTTGTGCCAAACCTTGGTGATTATGGAGTCGCATCCTTGTGCCCAAACCTTGGGGTTTATCGAGTGGGGATCCTTGTACCAAACCTTGTGATTTATGTGAGTTGCATCCTTGTGCCCAACCTTGGGGTTTATCTGAGTGGGGATCCTTGTGACCAAACCTTGGGGTTTATGTGGGTGGGTATCCTTGTGCCCAAACCTTGGGTTATGTGAGTGGGGATCCTTGTACCCAAACCTTGAGTTTATCTGAGTGGGGATCCTGTACCCAACCTTGGGGTTTATTGAGGGGGGATCCTTGTGCCCAAACTTGGGGTGTATCTGAGTGGGGATCCTTGTTGCCCAAACTTTGGGTTTATGTGAGTGGGGATCCTTGTACCCAAACCTTGGGTTTATGTGGGTGGGTATCCTTGTGCCCAAACCTTGGGGTTTATGTGAGTGGGATCCTTGTACCCAAACCTTGGGTTTATCTGAGTGGGGATCCTTGTACCCAAACCTTGGGTTTATCTGAGGGGGGAGCCTTGTTGCCCAAACCTTGGGGGGTATCTGAGTGGGGATCCTTGTGCCAAACCTTGGGGTTTATGTGAGTGGGGATCCTTGTGCCCAAACTTGGGGTTTGTGGGTGGGTCCTTGTGCCCAAACCTTGGGTATGTGAGTGGGGATCCTTGTACCCAAACCTGGGTTTATCTGAGGTGGGGATCCTGTACCCCAAACCTGGGGTTTATTCTGAGAGGGGATCCTTGTGCCCAACACTTGGGGTTTGATATCTAGAGTGGGGATCCGTTTGATCGACCCGGGGTTTAATGAGTGGGGAACTTGTACCCGAACCTTGGGGTTAGTGATCTGTAGTGGACCTGTCATATTCAGTAAATTGCTATATTTGTTTTCAAGTGTCCTCTTAGGCGCGTTTTCTACCATTAAGTAGGAAAGTCGTGTGTGCTCCCACTAGAACATGTATACCAATATAACACGTTTTATTGGGTGGATACACTGACATTATATGCAATGCCATGTTATGTTATGAATCACAAAGTATCCGAGTGGTTAGCAAAGATCAGCACATTTTATAACGTACTGAATAGCGAGGTACAGATTAAATTACAAAAAAAGGACAAATAATTAAATTAATTAGGCAGAATATCTTGAATAGCAGGAAGCTCGACGTTATAAAACAAAATGATTGAATGTTGTTTGCACACCATTTGATTCACCATTTATATTTAAATTCGTCGACGGCTAAAAATAACTGTTCAGGGTATTTGACTTCAATTGAGAATTTTATGAATGTAAACAATGAGATCTGGGAATAATGAGTTGCAAGTTGTGAAGACCAGCCCCTCATTTCATTTTGTAACCTCCAACCTCAGTGATTTGTCGTATTATCCTATCTACTTATTCTGTCATCTAGAATCATACTGAATATTCGCTCTGACTGACATTGAAATGGTACAAACGGAATATAAATCTCACAATCCTGCCCCTAACTGCGAAATTTCAAATTTCAGTAAATTGAAAGGTTGATCATAATTCATATTGTGTATTAGCTGGTTATTGTCTAAACAACGTGTCCTGTGGTCTTCTGACAGTTAACATGTTAATGTGAGACTATTATATAAAATATACATGCAATGAATGATTCTATCTCCATAGCAAGTTGAGATTAAAAAATAAATGTACATTTTAAATTGAAATTTACAACATGAAAAATCCGATAAACTAACATATCAACACAAGTGCATAAATCATATGGCTAACGTGGATTACAAAACTTCCCCAGAGGCTGATTTCTAATAAGGCCTCATTAGCTCTTACTTGCTTCCCTAAATGGAACCATCTATCACAATAGACCCCGTTTTTGGATGGATCAACAAAACACGTTCAAAAATCCCCTAATAACTAAACAACTCCTTGGCAAAAAAATATCTTACTTGACAAAAAGATTCAGGAAATCCCAAGGGCAAATTCTACTGCAAATTGTATTTATTCAGCATTGTCACGTAATGAAAGAGTAAAGCAACATGTGTGTATTCGAGCTTTGCTTCTTGCTCTATGTCTGTATTCTTTGGAAAGGAATAAGTGAAGATTAGAAATGGCCGAACTCACTGAATTCCGTTCCCGCTTGCAGATTCTCAGATTTTTGAAGAAATCTGAAAATTTTTAAGTCAAAGGGAGTTAAAAAATCTGAAAATTCTGCCTAAGTTAAATTATAAATAGCAATGGTAACTGGGGAACATGTATCCAATATCCAAATCTTTAAAAAACACTGTCCCGTACCGGAAACTTTATTTGCTTCCTGTTTCGGCATTCCCACATGTATTTTCAAATTTCCAAAATGTTAGCTTCCAAATTGAAAATTGTAAAAAAAAATTTAAAACAGTTCTGCAGTAGGAAAAATCTGAGAAAGTAAGGAAAGCCACAAAGATCTGAGTTCTGGCGGATCCATCTCTATGAAAGATTGTAAAATTTACAGTCAGGAGATTGCACTATGTTGTGTAAATGCCCAAAATGTTACATTAAACCATTCGCAGTGATTTTTATTTCGATTTTGTATGTGCAAAATCTTCAATGTGTAACATAGTAATTGTTGAATAAGACATCGTCCATCAGTCCAACCTATTCACTTTTTTTTTTTTTTTTTTTTTTTTTTTTTTTAACCCTACCTAACAGTTGATCCAGAGGAAGGCAAAAAACCCCGCTAACCAAAGGGGGGAAAAAAATCCTTCCTGACTCCAAACGGCAATCGGAAAGTATCCCTGGATCAACCAGGTATCTATGTCATGTAATACCAGTAATCTCAATATTTTTAGTTTTAGAACTTATCCAGGCCTTTTTTAAGTTATTCAATGAAGTTGCCATTACCACCTCTGCTGGAAGACAGTTCCACATTACTTCACCGTTCTCACTGTAAAGAAACCTCTCCTAACTGAAGATGAAACTTCTTTTCTTCCAACCTTAAAGGATGTCCACGAGTCCTCTGATATGACCTATTAGTGAACAATTGCCACCGAGAGTTCACTGTATGGGCCATTAATATATTTGTATAAGGTTATCATGCCCCACGCAACCGCCGCTTCTCCATGTAAACAGGCCCTAACTTGTCTAATTCTGCCTGCATATTCAAGCCCCTCCATCCCTTATTAATTTAGTTGCCCTTCTCTGAACGGCCTCAATTTCCAAGATGTCCCTTTTGTATATGGGATTCCAAAACTGCACCGCATATTCCAAATGTGGCCTTACCAGTGCCTTGTAAAGAGGGAGAATAATATTTTTCTCTCTTGATTCCATTCCCCATCTTTATACAAGACAATATCTTGCTAGCTCTAGCTGTTGCTACCTGGCATGTTTGCTACAGCTAAGTCTGTTACTCTACCAGAACCACAAATCTTTCCATTTCAGATGCACTTAACACAGAGTTATTTATGGTGTAGGTGCACAGGGATTATTAAATTCCCAAATGCATCACCTTACATTATCAACATTGAATCTTTCATCTGCCATTCTGCTGCCCATTTTGATAATCTATCTAGTCTGCTTGCAGGACTTGCACATCATTGGAGTTTCCAAAGCTCTGCATAATTTAGTGTCATCAGCAAACACAGGACCTTGCTCTCAATGCCCCCTTCTAAGTCATTTATAAACGATTAAACAGAAGCGGCCCCAGTACAGAGACCCTGAGGAACTCGCTTAAACTTTAGCCCACATAGATGTAGTCTCATTAACCACCACTCTCTGTTTGCGGTCCAATAAAACCAGGTCTCTATTCCATGAACAATGTTTTCTCAAGGCCAACAGTCCTCAGTTTATACATTAGTCGCCTATGTGGCACAGTATCAAAGGCTTTTGCAAAATCCAAATATCCACATCCACAGCTGTGCCCTGAATCTAACTTCTTACTCACTTCTTCATAAAACCAATTAAATTTGTTCTGGCATGATCTATTCTCATAAATCCATGCTGACTACTACTAAAGATAATCTTGAGACAGTCCAGGATATGCTCCTTAACAAAGTTTCCATCACCTTCCCTCCACATGATGTTAGGCAGGCTTACAGGTCTATAGTTACCAGGCTGGTGAACGACTACCTTTTTGAATATGGGTATTACATTGGCTTTTTTCCAATCCAGTGGCACATCCCCAGACAAAAGCGAATCTGAAAAGATGAGACACAGTGGTCTTGCTAGAACTGAACTAAGCTCTTTAAAATCTAGGATGCAATCCATCTGGTCCTGGCCTTATTGATATTAACTTTGTCTAATTGATTCCGTACCATATCCTCTGTATCCAATGTGAAAAACTTCTTCATTTCCTCCTGCACATTGTTACAATCCTACTGTAAGGATTCTCAACAGTAAAAACCGATGTAAAAAAAACGGTTTAGACAGATTAGCCTTTTCGGCATCCTCTACAACCACCCTCAGCTCCATTATTTAATGGTCCCCCACATTCTCAGTCCTCATTTTTTTACCATTTAGTACTTAAAAAACATTCTTGGGGTGGACTTGCTTGTTCGGCAAACCTTTTGTTTCATTTTCTATTTTAGCTAGTTTAATTGCTTTCTTGCACTCTTTTTACAACTTTTGAAAGTCCCTGTAAGCCTGTTCTGTGCCTTCTGCTTTCAAAATTTTAAAAGCCCTTTTCTTTTTTTCCATTTCCCTTTTACCTGAGCATTAAGCCTGCAGGAGTGGACCTAATTTTTTTACACTTTTCCTAAAGGTAAGATTGGAAATGTTATAGTTTAATATCCCTTTAAAAGTGGTCACATCTGCCAGTATCTTACCTAGAAACAGTTCCCCCCAGTCTATGAGCAGGAGCGATTCCTTTAAAAGCTAAAATAAAGCTTTCCTAAAGTTAAAAGTTTTTGTTAAGCCAGTGCACTTTAGTTTTCTGCAACCTATATTAAATGACACTATATCATGGTCACTATTCCTAAGCTTCCCATTACCTTCATCTCCAAAATGAGCCTCTGGGTTTAGATATCACCAGATCTAACAACGCATTCTTTCTAGTAGGAACTTTACCATCTTGAAAGAAATGCTCATATAGGAAATTTAAGAACTTTATACCTTTTGAGGTGTGGCAGTTCCATTACTCCAATCTTTTCAGGGTAGTTAAAATCCCCCATAACCAGAACATGCCCCATAACCAGCAGCCTTCGCCAACGGATATGAGATTCATTTCCACCTCTTCCCCGGCATTTGGCGGCTTATAACACACTCCAACAAATTAATTTACCTACCTTCTTGTTCCTGTACACAGTTCCACCCATAATGTTTCTGCCGCATCGTTTGCTCCCCATCTATTGCCATCTTTTAAATTGGCTTCAATTCCTGTTTAACATACATACACTACTCCTCCTCCTTCTCTATTAACTCGGTCATGTCTAAATAAGAGTACCCTTCAATATTACTGTCCAGTCGTGTGAATCATTAAGCCATGATTCTGCTATACCAATTACATCATACCTTTCCTTTAACCTCTATTATTTCAAGTTCGCCGGTTTTTCCAGCCAGACTCCTTGCATTTGTAACTACATTTTAGATTACAATTGATTTACTTCCATACTGGTCGTACATGCCTCCTTATCCTTATGCTCCCCCCTCCTCCTTCTCCTCCCTCCGTTGTGTTACTAGCCCCCAGATCCCCTAACTTCTCTATCTACCCCTGTGTAGTTAAACGTTCCCTCCCCCCCATACCTAGTTTAAAATCTCCTCCAACCCCCTAGCCATCTTCTCCCCCAAAACAGTTGCACACCACCACCATGAGGTGCAATCGTCACTACTAAAGAGCCTGTAGCCAACAGAAAAGTTCAGCCCAGTCTCTAAAAACCCAAACCCATCTCCTACACCACCCTCCTTACCACGCTTTATACTCCTGAGCTCTCACCTCCGTTGCCTCCCTAGCGTAGCACGTGGCTGCGGTAGTATTTCATGAAATCACTACCCTGGGGTCCTTGCTTTTAACTGGCCCCTAATCTCGGAAATTCATTTTTAAGGACCTCACCTCCACCTCTAACTTTGTCATTGGCACCAATGTGAACCAAGACCGCCGGGTCACTCACCCCACACCCAATACTGTCTACACGATCTTACCACATGTCGAACCCTAGCACCCAGAGACAACACACTGTTCGCATGCAGGGTCTGGCGACAGATTACCCTATCTACCCTTCTAATAATAGAATCACCCTACCACTAACCACCTGTCTATCCTTCCTAGCCCCCAGTTCTCTCCCTCCCTTGTATTGGAGATGGCGTCCCCTGGGTGCTCAAGGGAAAGGCCCGCCCATACATGCTGCTTCCGAGCCATCGTCCTCCACATCTTCACCCTAAAATGGCAAATCTGTTGGGATCGACCATCTGGGAAGAAGCCCCCCATCCTTTCCGTTCCCCTGACTTCCCCTGGTGAACTTACAAATCTATCTTCCTTCTCCACTTATCTGCCCCATCTCCACCCACCAGTTTACTGGCCCCTGCGAGACCTGCATTTCCCCCAGGTTTGACCAAGTCCTGCAATGCTGCAAGTTTACCCCTTAGACTCTTACCTCAGATTCCAAATGGCAACCCACTCACATCTGGACACATATATAGGTCCCCTGGGGCGGCTGCTCCAAGATCCCATACATGCGGCAGGATGCACATTGCGCGGCCCCAACAAAACTGTCCATACTAAACAGCAATACACAGTAGAGACACAGCAGAAGAAATAGTGTTGTTTCCAAACGCTTTCTTGTTTTAAACGCTTAGTTTTTTAACGCTGTCAATTCTCTTAAAAACAGAAAAATCTCTTTAAAAACAGGAAATCGCTCAGAGCTAATCGCTCATGGGACAGGCCTTATGAGGTTCAAAACCAACCAGAGCCAACAGGCCTCAGCCAATTTAACCAATTAGTTACACCCACTCATCCAATCAGAGAGAGAGAGAGAAAAAAAAACAAAAACCTTTCCTTTGTCTCCTACCAGCCCCCGCTCCACAGGTAACAGTGTTTTTTAAACACAAGTATTTGTTTTAGTAATCCAGTGCTTTGAGTTTACTCAAACATTCCTACCACCTTATTCAAGCAGTAAGTAGTAAAAAAAAAAAAAAAATCACTAGTGATTAATTCTACACAGGCACCCTCCTAGAATAATAGTGTTAGGTTAGTACATTTACTAGGCTGCAACCACAGTTTATAAACGCTTTAGTTTTTAACGCTGTCAATTCTCTTAAAAACGAAAAATCTCTTTAAAACAGGAAATCGCTCAGAGCTAATCGCTCATGGGACAGGCCTTAAATGAGGTTCAAAACCAACCCTTTGGTTTATGCTTACAAGTACATAATCTTACAAAACCAACCCTTTGGTTTATGCTTTACAAGTACATAATCTTACATGTTACATACAAAGGTAGTACATATGATTCATACCTACATACAAGCATAATGCATATAATAAAAGTACTTTCAGCATCAGCGATTAGTTAATTACAGAAATACCGTGATACAAAACGAAAGAGGGCCATGCCCAAGCAAGCCTACAGTCTAGGAGGAAATGGGGTGAAACATAAGGTAAAGTAAGTTAGTAGCTGTAAGTAGAACTGGCAGTGGAGTGTACCAGGTAGGATCATTTTGGGTCAATGGGAAGAGTAATGAATGTCTTAGGCCAGGTTATATGCTTGGTGAGTGACAGGGAGTTACAGAGCAAAGTCCTGAATGCTGGAATAGAAGAGGTGACCATGGTGGATGAGAGGAGTATATACTTTCCAGAGCGGAGGTTGTGCCTGGGACGGTATCTGTGGATCAGCTCTGAGATATATGGATGGGCTGTATTGGATAGTGCTTTATAGGATAGGATAAGCAGCTTGAATTGGATCCTTTGTGTGATGGGCAGCCAGTGGAAGACTGACAGAGAGGGAGCGGCATTTCAGAAGTGAAGAGAAATGAATGAGCCAGGCAGCAGAGTTTAAGATGGATTGAAGTGGTGCAAGGGGGTATTTGCTAAACCACCCAGGGGGGTGTTACACACCCAAGGCCCCTCCCCCTCAAGCATCTGTGGCTCTCCCCTTTGCAGGGGCCCTGTGGTTACTCCCACTAGCATGCCCCCATGGCCCCTCCCCCACAGTTACCCTTTAAATGGATAGAAAGAATTAGAATGCAATACTTAGTGCCCTGGACATCTCACATTGTGAAAGACAGGAAGGTAAATAGCACATAGTGGAATATATCTAAAATCTTCCCTCAATATAATTTATTCAATTACCATTGAATGCAGGCAGGCCTACAACACGTCATTAGCTCTTTTCCATTACGTCAGTAAGGAATCTGGGAAACTAGAAGTCCAAGAAGTCTCTCCCCCCTCTCAAATCCTCCAAGAAATAGGCAGTTAGAGCATCACACTTTTTATATTCAACATTCCCTTATACAAAGCAGCCATTGGTCGCAACTATTAGCCTTTTTATGATCAATCGTTCGCTATATTCTATATTTAGGGTCTTTGCCTGTGTATCATTTTACTTAGCATTTTGACTTTAGGTCTTTAGAGTATGTTACAAAATAGCACAGAATGCAAAACCACACTTCTTCTTCTGGTAGGAACTCTAGTCTGGTTAGTTGTTTTCTATCTTTGTAGACTGTAAACATGATTGTTAACTCTTTCATAGGTAGAAATTATTTCATGTCTTGCTAAACTCGATGCTGAGGAACAAGGGATGCTTAGATGATAGCAATCTCCTCATTAGTGGATGGAACCTGACAATGCTGTAACAATAGCCAAATTCCCCAAACTATTGTCAGATGCAATGCTTGCACTGTTCCAGATAACTCGGTAACTGTGGGGTACAGGGTAGGCCTATTCTGGAAGCTTAGAAGAGCCTGGCTGGGCCGAGGTACAGCCCTAGGTGAAATGAATCAGACAGACATAAAGTACAAGGTGATAAAGTACAAACATAAATGCTGTGTTTTTCCTAGAACATGATGATTACCAATAGAGATCATGTGAATGAAAGAAACCAGAAGGCAATCCCCAGATTCTGAAAGACTGCCAACATGTTCAGCAGCATGCAAAATAGCCAATTTTACATAAATACATTCAGCATATTTACATTCGTTCTAAACTGCCAGGACTATATGGCAAGTGTTCAATCTGCTTCACCCTTTTAGAATGGAAATCATTGACCTACAGCACTTGTTGAGCACACAAAACAAAGTGTGTTCATAATTGGGGCACATTTCGTTGGGGGGGTGGGCATGCCCTTAAATACATTTTGGAAATTGGTCTGGTTTTGTTCAGCTATTGTGGGATACTTTGCTGCTCACTCTGTTGCTATCACCTTGTGGTTGTCTGTTTTATCGGGAGGTGCTAAATCTGCATGTCTACCTGCCTGGACCTGTCAGTGGAGGTTTCCCTGCATTTTTTTCTGGAAGCAGCAACATCTAATGCAGAAAGCTGGTAACAAAATACATACACAGTCTGAATGAACCCTGCCACTAAATAACCACCTTAAAATATGCCAGGGACCTTATGGGTTATCAATTTTATTGGGATTAATATATCTGTATTTGCAATGGCTTATACATATTTTAGTGGCTCTTAAAAGAGAACTATCGTTATATAAAAAAATTTGAAAAACAGTTAAAATGCAAAGTACTTGGGACAGGGATACAGGACTGATATTTCCTACCTCCCAATATGTTTCTTGTGAGGAGCACCAGCCCAAAGAAAATTGATTCTGCCAGTCTTCCTCCTGGCTTCAGCTCTCTTTAATACAGGATTAGTCCAGAACGACCGGGCAAGCGAAAACTGTACATGCTGTAGCTCCTCAACGAAATGATATTGTGAGGTAGGAATAATCAATCTGACCTCCCTCCCAGGCACTTTCCATTTCTAATTAGTTAATTTTTAGAGTATAGATATTCTTTAAGCCTCATACACACGTGAGATCGCAGGTAGCGACCCGTGACCAAAGATGTGTATGCACAGCCATTTCGTTAATTGTGCCATGTATGGGCACTTTGTCTGATGAAATGTCCGATTGGTTGAAGATCCGCCAAAGATCCCTGACCGAAAGGACGTTTTGGCCCATACACGCCTTCATTATTGACTGAATAATAATATACACAGATACGCTGGTCGCCCCCCATCGCTGCGGATCAAACATGAGTATAAGGCTTCACAATGGTTTGTTCATTAGGCTAGAACAGAAATATTTTATTTTTTCGGCTGTCAGCAATTAGGGAAGAACATAGAACCTTCAGTTGCTTACGTCTTATCTACATAGAACATTTAACCACAAGCTTCAGGTTTGAAACTCCTGTCTAATCACAAGTCCATGATCCTCTGTGTGAGCTGATGTAACTTGTCCATAATCCACTACAATTTAAGTGGGACATCACAGTTATGATTGGACTAAAGACTCCCAGATTGATGGGCACATGGGAGGATTCAAGGGCTGGATGTGGTTGGGACTGTGTGTGAGCCGTATAATCAGTAATTCTTTAAATTATTAACCATTTCCTATTTAGTTAGAGGAATCCATGTATTCTGTATTACATTGATTGTCTCCATGCGTTGCACTGGAAAATAATTATGCGACTATCTAGTTTGGAGTCTTGTGGTATTGGTATTATCAGGTTGCTTGCTGACCCTAGGTAAATTTGCCATCAAATATGACCAAGGTTCACACATTCAGGCACTTAAAGGGAAAGTTCAGTGCAAACATATACATTTCAGAAAAAAGAGCGTATTTTTCATCCCAATGACCTAATCTGTCAATTCAACATTTTGTCTGTGTATAAATAAATGATTGTGAAATACTGACTTCCTGTTTGCAAGACCCCTAATAGAGACCGTTTAGGTCTTGCCCTGACCCAGCGCCTGGGTTGATTTAGTTGCTCATTCGAGATCTGAGCATCTTTGACCATCGAAACAGCCAATGAGTAGAAATTACTGTAGGAACATTCCAAGGATTGTGCATTCTGGGAAGAGAGGACCGTTAGAACCTGAAATGTCAGCTCACTAATGTCAACAGCAGGGAACAGCAAAGGGTATGAAATCAACTATTTTTCTAAATGGAAGAGAATATGTAGAATAACTAAGAAGGCATTACACAACAAACTAACAATTTAACAAATATGATTATTTCCACTGAACTGTCCCTTTAAAGCATTATTAAAAAATAAATAAAAAAAAACCCCATCTGGCTGTATGAACTTTATGGCATTAAAATACGACCTAAAAGGCAAAGCTACTTATTAAATTCTTCTCTTTGCCAATAATTCTGTAATTATGTTTATAAACAGGCCAACATCATCTCTACCTATTTCTTTTATAAATGCATAAAACAAAAGAATTTTAAAAGCATTTCATGTTACATACAAGCTCCTTGCGTGTACCGTGGACACCCTGTTCTGATATTAATGCTGTTTGAAGCACAAATTTCCGTTTGTTGTTCCTGATAAATGTTCATATAGAAAGCCTCACATTCCCATCGCAATTCTTAAACATTAAAACGTCCTTCCAATAAAGTAAGGAATGGTTTCACCTCGTGAACCCACATTTGTTTGATGATAAATGGCTAAGGAACATTTTATATCCTCTTACTTTTGCCAGTGTAGTAAATTATATTCCTTGTAATACCTTTGTCTTATTTTTTCCTCTGATTGGCGAACAGATAAAGAATGTAAAACCTTTATTAAGAAGGGGGAAGTTTATAATGTCCGCTCGCTGTACGATATTACGTTATAGTTCAATAGCCGTTTCTATTAAGCTGCTTGACAGTTATGATAAAATCATTAATTCTGTCAATATAAATGCAAAATAGTTCCAATGACTGCGGTCACATTCAAGAGCGTAAAATTACCACACAAAAAAAAATAATAAAATTTTTCATATTGAAATATGTGGATTATTGTGAAAGATTGAAAACTTAATATCCACCACAGATGGGGATAAATATTAAATAAGGAATTACCAGGAAAAAAACGAAATAAACGATATCAGCCAGTTATCAAATAACACTATTCAATGCACACGAGGAACAGAGTTTTAAAGCAACAGGAAACCTTTAACTAGCACAATTACTAAATATTATATTCTGTTTCCTCGATCAGTGGGGGCGATGCAACAAGTTTATTGTATGTAAAACCACAGTCATCAAAATGACTGCACGCTGACAGCTGCATTGATTGGCACTATCAATCTGGCAATGCATTTAGAATGACTATTGGAAGAGAAAAGAAAAAGAAATCCCATAGAATGCACTGCTCTAAGTCATACAGTTTTTAAAGGTGTCTTGTTTGCTTCTTAAATACCTGCAGGGAATTGTTATTGGGTTGTAAACAGGTTTTTTAAAACTGACAAAAGATTCAGAGAATTGCGAGCAGTGGAATAGATAGTATTTAGATCTGGCATATGTGATAGTGTATAAGACCACCCACACATCCTTCTAAACAGGACTCAACAATAAAATTATGGGAAACACTAATTTATTGCACGTGTAACTGTGACACACACAATGTTAAATACTGGATATAGAACTCTGGGCCAAATCGACTAATGATGTTTACCGATATGGCCTAAGCTGTTACAGTTAAACTCCAGGTCTCTGTCACATAAGTGCCCATTCCTTCCAATGTAGAAAGGCATTTACTCACAAGAAGGTGAAACAATTTGGTTCAGACTGGGTGATGGGCTCAACACTTCATCTCCTCTTATTTTTCTTATTGAGTACAACAATCGTAAATCGATCAGAATAACCACTCAAGTTCCCCACCTTAGCCACCAATCTTTTCGCAGATTTACCCTTGAAAATGAAGGGGATTTCTTAAAGGGTATCTCCACCTTAAAATTATTTTTTGCTATAGTGTAGGGCCCCCTATCCCACCCCCAACTGCCAGGTTCAATTTCCCAAAAAATATCAGAACGATACTTACCATCCTTCGTTCCCCCAAGCTCAGATCTCAGCCCTCTGCTTGCTGGATGGACTGCTGGCTTTACTGAACACCAGGGGAATAAAGGATTGTAAGTATCGTTCTGATATTTTTTGGGACAATCGAACCTGGCAGGTGGGGGAGGAGGGGGCTCCTCTGCGCATGTCAGCTACCCTGTTGAGGTAAGAAAATTGCAGGGGCAGGATGACTCAATGACAGGCTCCTACACTACACTTTCTGGGATTTGAACTGGCACAGCAAGAGAACCATTTGGAGCAGAGATGTAAGTTAAGGGTTTTTAAACACTACATAGTGAGGCCAGTGGTAGGTGACATTTTAGTTTTGGGGGTGGACATGCCCTTTAAGGGCTTCCCCCAAAGTCTTGTTTTATGTACTCTGTCAGAAGAAACATTTAAGTTGCATTGATCCTCTGCTGTGTATACTTGCATGAGATTATATTGATTCTTACTGTCTTAAAATTAGATTATCTATTATCTGCTTTCTGCTATGCACTAGAACACTCGACCTCATTTCACACAGCTATGGTTTAACTGTTTAAACAGTGCCAAAGAAAACTGGTGTTTTTGACAACCCAGATCAAGTGTACATTCTATTTAAATGTATATAAAACTCTTAACTCTTATTTATTGGTCCTTTAGAGTGAACATCAAAGCTTCAAGCCTGAAAAAGCCTTTCTCAGTATCAAGGCTTAATGCAACTGTAAATTTGATTTAAGTCCTGTGTGTTTTGACTTTTTTTTCTTGACCTAAAGCTATTTTTTTTAAATGGTGCTGTCAATCAGTCTATATAAATATATATGGGTATATTTATTTTTGCCCTTCAGTAGCTTTCTGTGTTGTTTAAAATTAATTGTAAAATAACTATCAGTAGGAATTAAATTAAAGCTGAAGAATAACTGGGGAGATTTGGATTTAAGGAATTGGATGGCCTTTAATAGGTTTTTACTCCGTACTATTCCATCTCAAATAAAGAGATTTGCGGTGACCTTTGAACCCTTACAGCTTGCAATTTCCTGCTTTGTGATAGAAAGACCATTCTCATCGGCCACTTAATTCCTTTCTGAGCTTTCTGATCTGTCAGCGTCACTTGAAAACTGTTTGATTTACTGTGACAAAAAGTAAAGAGAAATGCCCATTTTAACCTGATATTCTCAACATCCTAAACCTGAACACAAACCCTGTCTTGATTTTACTTTCAATTCACCGTATTTAACATCCACGGCAAAACAAGATAAGACAAGTCGTTTTATTATCACTGTGCAATGTAAATAAATCGTACAGTTGGATAAGGTCAAGTACAGCTATAAGCTTATTTTGTAACTGGACCGAATTCTGTCACTGAACATTGAGACTACTGATCATTTTTAGCAGCACGTGAGATGATAAATCTGCACTTGATTTTAATGGTGACTATCGGTTAAGAAGGAAAGGTGTGCTATATTAAAGGGCATGTCCATCCACCACATAAAATGATTTAATGTCATATCTGAACTATTGTGCAATGTGTGATTACTACCTTCTGGCTTTACATGTTGGAGGCTAATTTATTTTTGTCTTAAAACAAGCACTTGAGTTTGGTGCAAAGATCCTTGGAGAAACTGATTCCCTAAATGAGCTTGTGACGTACAGAATGGATTGCACATCCATATTACAAAATATATTTAATATGTGGCACAGGTAATGTCATATTATTCATATACAAAATAAAACACGTTCTAGTGTAATCCCTGTGAGGGAACAAACTATCTCCATTGCACACATGCTAGTAAGTTTGCAGACGTGCGCCCCCCTACCCCTGGGGAACATAATCTCAAATAATATAAAGTGGAGAGTCACACTCAATGTGAACTATAAGTACTTTATTGCAGAGCACAAATCAACCAGAACAATATCTTGAGGAAAAGGACTGATCCCTCAAATTTCTGATTGATGTGTGGTTCATAATAAAGTACTTACTGCTCGCTTAGAGTGCGCCTCCCCAATTTATTTCTTATTGAGAGTGCTAATCCTTGTGCCCAAACCTTGGGGTTTATGTGAGTGTGCGCATCCTTGTGCCCAAAAATTTGGGGTTTATGTGAGTGCGCATCCTTCTGCCCAAACCTTTAGGTTTATGTGAGTGCGCATCCTTGTGCCCAAACCTTGGGGTTTATGTGAGTGCGCATCCTTGTGCCCAAACCTTGGGGTTTATGTGATATGCCATCCTCTGCCAAACCTTTAGGTTTATGTGAGTGCGCATCTTGTGCCCAAACCTTGGGGTTTATGTGAGTGCGCATCCTTCTGCCCAAACCTTAGGTTTATGTGAGTGCGCATCCTTGTGCCCAAACCTTGGGGTTTATGTGAGTGCGCATCCTTGTGCCCCAAATTGGAGTTTATGTAGTGGGCATCCTTGTGCCCAAAACTTGGGGTTTATGTAGTGGGCATCTTGTGCCAAACCTTGTGTTTGTGAGTCTGATCCATCCTTGTGCCCAAACCTTGGGGTTTATCTGAGTGGGGATCCTTGTACCCAAACCTTGTGATTTATGTGAGTCTGCATCCTTGTGCCCAAGCCTTGGGGTTTATCTGAGTGGGGATCCTTGTGCCCAAACCTTGGGGTTTATGTGGGTGGGTATCCTTGTGCCCAAACCTTGGGGTTTATGTGAGTGGGGATCCTTGTACCCAAACCTTGGAGTTTATCTGAGTGGGGATCCTTGGTCCCAAACCTTGGGTTTATCTGAGGGGGATCCTTGTGCCCAAACCTGGGTGATCTGAGTGGGGATCCTTGTGCCCAAACCTTGGGGTTTATGGGTGGGGATCTTGTACCCAACTTGGGTTTATGTGGGTGGGTATCCTTGTGCCCAAACCTTGGGGTTTATGTGAGTGGGGATCCTTGTACCCAAACCTTGGAGTTTATCTGAGTGGGGATCCTTGTACCCAAACCTTGGGGTTTATCTGAGGGGGGATCCTTGTGCCCAAACCTTGGGGTGTATCTGAGTGGGGATCCTTGTGCCCAAACCTTGGGGTTTATTGAGTGGGGATCCTTGTGCCCAAACCTTGGGGTTTATTGGGTGGGATCCTTGTGCCCAAACCTTGGGTTTATGTGAGTGGGGATCCTTGTACCCAAACCTTGGAGTTTACTGAGTGGGGATCCTTGTGCCCAAACCTTGGGGTTTACTGAGGGGGATCCTTGTGCCCAAACCTTGGGGTGATCTGAGTGGGGATCCTTGTGCCAAACCTGGGGTTTATGTGAGTGGGGATCCTTGTGCCCAAACCTTGGGGTTTATCTGAGTGGGGATCCTTGTACCCAAACCTTGGGGTTTAATCTGAGTGGGGATCCTGTGCCCAACCTTGGGGTTTATGTGAGTGGGGATTCTTGTACTCAAACCTTGGGGTTTATCTGAGTGGGGATCCTTGTACCCAAACCTTGGGGTTTATCTGAGTGGGGATCCTTGTGCCCAAACCTTGGGGTTTATGTGAGTGGGGATCCTTGTACCCAAACCTTGGGGTTTATCTGAGTGGGGATCCTTGTACCCAAACCTTGGGGTTTATCTGAGTGGGGATCCTTGTCCCAACCTTGGGTTTACGTTTGCATAAACCTGCACTAAAATTCTTTCTTCCTAGTTTAAATAAAGAGAGCAAACGTAAACCCCAAGGTTTGGGCACAAGGATCCCCACTCAGATAAACCCCAAGTTTTGGGTACAAGGATCCCCACTCAGATAAACCCCAAGGTTTGGGTACAAGGATCCCCACTCATAAACCCCAAGGTTTGGGCACAAGGATCCCCACTCAGATAAACCCCAAGGTTTGGGTACAAGGATCCCCACTCAGATAAACCCCAAGGTTTGAGTACAAAGATCCCCACTCACATAAACCCCAGGTTTGGGCAAAGATCCCCACTCGATAAACCCCAAGGTTTGGTACAAGGATCCCCACTCAGATAAACCCCAAGGTTTGGGTACAAGGATCCCCACTCAGATAAACCCCAGGTTTGGGCACAAGGATCCCCACTCAGATACACCCCAAGGTTTGGGCACAAGGATCCCCCCTCAGATAAACCCCAAGGTTTGGGTACAAGGATCCCCACTCAGATAAACTCCAAGGTTTGGGTACAAGGATCCCCACTCACATAAACCCCAAGGTTTGGGCACAAGGATACCCACCCACATAAACCCCAAGGTTTGGGTACAAGGATCCCCACTCACATAAACCCCAAGGTTTGGGACAAGGATCCCCACTCATATACCCCAAGGTTTGGGCACAAGGATCCCCCCTCGATAAACCCAAGGTTTGGGTACAAGGATCCCCACTCAGATAAACCCAAGGTTTGGACAAGGATCCCCACTCACATAAACCCAAGGTTTGGGCACAAGGATCCCACCCACAATAAACTCCAAGTTTGGGTACAAGGATCCCCACTCACATAAACCCCAAGGTTTGGGCACAAGGATCCCCACTCAGATACACCCCAAGGTTTGGGCACAAGGATCCCCCCTCAGATAAACCCCAAGGTTTGGGACAAAGGATCCCCACTCAGATAAACTCCAAGGTTTGGGTACAAGGATCCCCACTCAGATAAACCCCAAGGTGTTGGGTACACAGGATCCCCACTCCACATAAACCAAGGTTTGGGCACAAGGATCCCCACTCAGATACACCCAAGGTTTGGGCACAAGGATCCCCCTCAGTAAACCCAAGGTTTGGGTACAAGGATCCCCACTCCAGAAACCCAAGGTTTGGTACAAGGATCCCCACTCACATAAACCCCAAGGTTTGGGCACAAGGATCCCACTCAGATAAACCCCAAGGTTTGGGCACAAGGATCCCCACTCACATAAACCCCAAGGTTTGGGCACAAGGATCCCCACTCAGATAAACCCCAAGGTTTGGGCACAAGGATCCCCACTCAGATAAACCCCAAGGTTTGGGTACAAGGATCCCCACTCAGATAAACCCAAGGTTTGGTACAAGGATCCCCACTCACATAAACCCCAAGGTTTGGGCACAAGGATCCCACCCACATAAACCCAAGGTTGGGTACAAGATCCCATCACCCATAAACCCCAAGTTTGGGCACAAGGATCCCCACTCAGATCACCCCAAGGTTTGGGCACAAGGATCCCCCTCAGAATAAACCCCAAGGTTTGGGTACAAGGATGCCCACTCAGATAAACTCCAAGGTTTGGGTACAAGGATCCCCACTCACATAAACCCCAAGGTTTGGGCACAAGGATACCCACTCACATAAACCCCAGGTTTGGGCACAAGGATCCCACTCAGATAAACCCCAGGTTGGGCACAAGGATGCGACTCACATAAATCACAAGGTTTGGGTACAAGGATCCCCACTCAGATAAACCCCAAGGTTTGGGCACAAGGATGCAGACTCACATAAATCACAAGGTTTCGGCACAATGATGCCCACTTACATAAACCCCAAATTTTGGGGCACAAGGATGCGCACTTACATAAACTCCAAATTTTGGGGCACAAGGATGCGCACTCACATAAACCCCAAGGTTTGGGCACAAGAGTATCCCCCTCAGATAACCCCAAGGTTTGGGTACAAGGATCCCCACTCATAAACCCCAAGGTTTTGGGTACAAGGATCCCCACTCAATACCCCAAGGTTTGGGCACAAGGATCCCCACTCAATAAACCCCAAGGTTTGGGCACAGGATCCCACTCAGATAAACCCAAGGTTTGGGTACAAGGATCCCCACTCACAATAACCCCAAGGTTTGGGCACAAGGATATGCAACTCACATAAACCCCAAGGTTTGGGCACAGGATCCCCACTCAGATAACCCCAAGGTTTGGGTACAAGGATCCCCACTCGATAAACCCCAAGGTTTGGCACAAGGATCCCCACTCAGATACACCCCAAGGTTGGCACAAGGATCCCCACTCAGATAAACCCCAAGGTTTGGGTACAAGGATCCCCACTCAGATAAACCCCAAGGTTTGGGCACAAGGATACCCACTCAGATAAACCCCAAGGTTTGGGCACAAGGATGCCCACTCAGATAAACTCCAAGGTTTGGGTACAAGGATGCAGACTCACATAAACCCAAGTTTGGGTACAAGGATCCCCACTCAATACACCCCAAGGTTTGGGCACAAGGATCCCCCTCAGATAAACCCAAGGTTTGGGTACAAGGATCCCCACTCACATAAACCCCAAGGTTTGGGCACAAGGATCCCCACTCAATAACCCCAAGGTTTGGGCACAAGGATCCCCACTCAGATAAACCCCAAGGTTTGGGCAAGGATGCCACTCAGATAAACTCCAAGGTTTGGTACAAGGATCCCCACTCCATAAACCCCAAGGTTTGGGCACAAGGATACCCACTCACATAAACCCCAAGGTTTTGGCACAATCCCCACTCAGATACCCCCCAAGGTTTGGTACAAGGATCCCCACTCAATAAACCCCAAGGTTTGGGCACAGGATCCCCACTCAGATACACCCCAAGGTTGGGTGCACAAGGATCCCCCCTCACAAAAACCCCAAGGTTTGGGCACAGAATCCCCACTCAGATAAACCCCAAGGTTTGGGCACAAGGAGCCCACTCAGATAAACTCCAAGTTTGGGTACAAGGATGCACATCACATAAATCCAAGGTTTGGGCAACAAGATCCCCACTCGATAAACCCCAAGGTTTGGGCACAAGTGGCAGCCTCACATAAATCACAAGTTTGGGTCAGGATCCCCTCTCAGATAACCCCAAGTTGGGGCACAAGAGCGACTCCATAATCACAAGTTTCGGCACAAGGATGCGCACTTACCTAAACCCCAAATTTTGGGGCACAAGATGCGCACTTACTAAACTCCAAATTTTGGGGCACAAGGATGCGCACTCACATACCCCCAAGGTTTTGGGCACAAGATGCCACTCACATAAACCCAAAGGTTTGGGCAGAGATCCACTCACATAACCCCAAATTTTTGGCACAAGGATGCGCACACTCACTAAACCCCAAGGTTTGGGCACAGAAATGCACTCACAATAAGAAATAAATTGGGGAGGCGCACTCAAGCGAGCAGTAAGTACTTTATTATGAACCACACATCAATCAGAAATTTGAGGGATCATTCCTTTTCCTCAATGATATCGTCTGATTGATTTGTGCTCTGCAATAAAGTACTTATAGTTCCATTGGGGGGGAGAGGGGGGGGAAGGGGGGGGGGAAAAGGGAGGGGGGGGGGAGGAAGGGGAGAAAAGGAAGGGGGGAGGGAGGGTGGGGTTTATCTGAGTGGGGATCCTTGTGCCCAAACCTTGGGGTTTACGTTTGCTCTCTTTATTTAAACTAGGAAGAAAGAATTTTAGTGCAGGTTTATGCTCTCTTTATTTAAACTAGGAAGAAAGAATTTTAGTGCAGGTTTATGGTGCTAGAAATGGTAGTTTAGTAATTAGTATGTGGCTTCTTTTCTTCTTATTTTACTGGTAGTGGTACAACAACCAAGGAGAGGACCATGAGGTTTACCAACTGGGCTTCATTGCACCTGGAGGGCTTAATATACAGGGAGATTCAATAAAAGTTCTTATTGTTAAAAATGGTGCTAATTTTGGCCCAACCAATCAGATGTTATTTAACATTTGAAAGCTAATCTGATTGGCTGGGGCAAAATTAGCACCATTTTTAATGATAAGAACATTTATTGAATCTCCTGTTTATTATGATTTTATTTATTTTTTACATTTTTGCTTTATTTGTTTTTCCTGACTAGTACAGCCCCAAGCTCTTAGATGGGGTTAAAAGAGAATTACATCTAAAATATAAATGGATTAATGGATTCTACAATTGCCAGTTAGCAGACAGCTGTAGTTCTTACCATTGGAGATAAATCACCATGTAGTTTATCTGATTTGCAGCCTTTCCTAGTTTCTGCAGCTCTCCTTTCTAGTGAGTAACAATTGGTTTTCTGATTGCATTGGTTTCTTGATGACAGAAGTCATGGCAAGTCAGCCAGTAGTAACGTGACAGTTCTGGCAGGGGGGGACTGGAGAATTCACTAAAGAGAATTCTTGCAACTGTGTGTCAGGGCTCTGGAAACAAGAGACAGAAACCTGGAAATTATAGAATTTATTCTGGCTTATTTATATTTTAGCTTTAATTTTCCTATGAATTAAGGTTCATACACATGAGCGATCGCGGGTGCAGAACCGCGACGCATGATGTGTACAAACAGCTGTGTTGGCATTTTATTTGGAGAAACGGGAGCTGGTCAGGCAACGATCCCTGAGCAGATGGCCGTTTCGGACGATAAAGTGCCCATACGCGGCACGATTATCGTCCGAAATGGGCATTTGTACACATTGTGCGTCGTGGGTCGGTACCCGTGATTACACGTGTGTACAAACCTTTAGCCTTTAGCTAATTGGATTGTGACTGGATAAGAAGCATACACTATCTGTGTATATAAGGCTGAGGCCACACTACAACGCATCAATCGTTTACGCTTTCTGTGCGTTAGCGTGCGTTATTTTCGCGTTTGCGCTCGCATTTTTTTGCTATCTATAAAGCAAAAATGCAAGAAATTGTGTGAAAAAATGCGCATCGGAAATCGCAGGAACGTTTCATGTTAGCGAAAATCGCGAGCGCAAAACACGGACGCGGACATGTGAAAAACGCACTAGTTGGACGATTATAATCAGGAACGCCCGCAATCACTAACCATAGCATGTGCACTTCCGCAGTGTGGCCTCATCCTAAAGGGACACCTCAAAAAACAACAATAAAAAATGAAGACTATAATTAAGTTACTGGACAGTAGGAGATACTACTCCTACCTCCAATAATATTGATTGTGAAAAAAGGGTGTTGAGGGGTGCTGGTAATAAGTAGGAATGGTAGAAAATAGTATCTCCTTCTTTCCATTAAATTATAGATTTTAAAGTTGTGTTTTAATTTCCCTATAGATAAGGCACATCTTGTCATTCCTTAAAGCTGGAAAAGGAGCACTTGATGCTCGGAACATGTTGTGTATGCACATGTAATAAAGTTGCCATCAGCAGTTATACTGCCTGTCATCTGTGTGTTACCTTTTTTAATTGTGCATGAGTGGATGGATGCATAAATAGAGGTAACCAGTGGCATAACTACTGCCCCCGCCACCCCCGCACGTGGGGGGGGGGCAGTAGGGCTTGCCACAAGCCCATAATCTCTGCAGTGACGAGCTGTTTTTAAACAGCTGATCGCCCATATGAATTAAATATGCACGATCAGCTGTTTTACAGACTGGACCCGAACTTCCAGTTCGGTTCCAGAAGTTCGGGTCCTGTATTTTAAACAGCTGATTGCGCATGTTTCCTTCATACGTGCGATCAGCTGTTTAAAAACATCTGGTCTCTGCAGAGATCGTGGAGGCTGCAGAGATCATGGCGGGAGGAGGGGGGGTCAGGGGCCCGGCCTCCAATCTCACAGGGGTCCCGGGCCCCTGCAGGTATGCCCTGGAGGTAACCATACCAGCCATTACCAGTGTTGTGGACCACTTATTTTACTCATATTAAACCCATGTTTCTGGTCCGATCGACCAATACAATGAACTATTGTTTGATTGGGCCAAAACATTGCATTGTGTGTACACAGCTTTATCCTTTAAGGCTGGTACACACCATACAACTTTCCTCCTGACCGACCGTTCGAAACTTGTTGTTCCGACCTGTCTGATCATGCGTTCGTCCGATTCCAACAAACAAACGGTCAGTGGATGGTCGTGGTCGCCACAAGGAACTAGCGCAATAATTCGGCCTGACCAACCAAAACAATGAAATGCCGGTTGGTCGGGACGAATTATTTTATGGTGTGTACCTAGCATTAGATGTTATTTATAGTAGATGCTTTGTATTCAATGCTTTGCCTTGCACTCCAAGTTTGATAAATGGGTTTCAGTAACCCCCAAAATGTTGCTGAACAAGATAGGATTGCTGCCTAAAACTGCTCACGCCACATTGTACTATGTAACAGTGCTATTTACCGATAATAGGATATATATTTATATACATCGCCCTAATGTGGCTTTAATCTTTAACCGATTGTCAAGATTTTCCAATAGATTTGATTTAGGTTTAATATGCTCCTTGTAATAAAACAATGATTCACTTAATTGTATTGTACAAATGTCTTGGTCGCTCAGAAGCTTTATACAAGAGTTTTATTAAGACACTAATGGATTGAATAAAACACCCTATAATGTTTGCTTGTATTGTGCAGCTTGTTATGCCTCTGTGTGGATTTACACTAATAGGAAAAACATGTCCTGCCCTTATCTACGTCCTATTTCATTCAAACCCTGCTGCACCCTTGTGATAACCACATTAGGGAGGTTAAATACAGAAATAAGTGCGATAAGCAAAGAAAGCCTCGGGATATCAGCGCTAAGCAGCCCATCTGCGCTCCAAGCAATATATGATGATCCTAGAGAATAAATATATGATTACTGTAGGAACTAAAACTTATATATCATCATCTGATTTTGATGATGGTTGAATTTCTACTTATTGTCTACCATTATATTACTACCACAACCTAGGGAAATGTTCGAAAATAAAGGCAGAGGGGAAATAATAGAAAAATAAGCAGCAACAGTGACACCTACAGGTAAAAGCAGGAAAATCTTTTTGGGGGGGGAATTGTTCTATTGTTCTAATTTTTCAATAAGGTACATTTAAGTGTGAAGTACTTTTTGATGCAATACTGGACATAAACAGGGGCATAACTAGAAATCAGTGGACCCCCCAGCAAAATTTTGGATAGGGCGCCCATACCTCCCAACCACAACTCCCCCCTCCCCCTGACACAACCACCTTGGCTATAATTACCATACAAATAACCATTTAAGAATTAATAAACTAAAATGTGCATTAACTGTTTTCCACATAAACCACTTATAGTAATTTTAGGTGATAAATTAAAGGAGCATTATAGTGTTTCTTAGGTTTTATTATCAAATACTGCATAGGGGGCGAATGGTGATCGTTTTGTTAGTTTGGGGAGATTGTTCTTGGTTTTAGTGGTAACTAATTAGATAAGTAAAGTCTATATATACCTTTATTAATAATACGACACACACACTATTAAAGAGTCATACTACTGGGTTATATTCTGGATTCTTTCTGGTTATTAGAAGTATTGTGTATCCTTATCATATTAGTAATAAACAAAAAACTTGCTCAGTTTGTTAGTGTGTGCATATAATAATATAATGAACTGGGGGGCTGACTAACACTGGCTAATGAACTGGAGGACTGACTTCCCTTAACACTGACTGGTGAACTGGAGGGCTGACTTTACACTGACTGGTGAACTGGAGGGATGACTTCCCTTAACACTGACTGGTGAACTGGAGGGCTGCCTTTACACTGACTGGTGAACTCGAGGACTGACTTTATAATGACTGGTGAACTGGAGGGCTGACTTGAGACTGACTGGTGAACTGGAGGGCTGACTTTACACTGACTGGTGAACTGGAGGGCTGACTTCCCTTAACACTGACTGGTGAGCTGGAGGTCTGACTTTACACTGACTGGTGAACTGGAGGACTGACTTTATAATGACTGGTGAACTGGGGGGCTGACTTAACACTGGCTGATGAACTGGTAAATATAAGATGCTCACACTGACTTGTTTGTAAATATAAGATGCCAAGCCCACATAGACAGCTAAATATAAGATGCCCAGCCCACACAGACTGGAAAATATAAGATGCCCTGCCCATAAAGACTTGTAAATATAAAATGCCCTTATGTTTAGCACACGCAGCCTGGTACATATCAGATGCCTTCATTCCAAGCCTACACAGACTGGTACATATAAGATGCCCTTATGCCCAGCTTACACAGACATATACATAAGATGTGCCCAGCACTGCCTACATAGACACAGAGACACTTACCATAAACTTGAGAGGCTGCATGAAAAGACACATGGGTGCTGCAGGCCATTTTCAGTTTGCTTCTTGTTAGGCCCCTGCTCATACAGGCACTCATACACAATCACCGACAGGCACTCACACACAATCATGGACAGGCACTAACACACAATCATCAGCAAGCACTTAAACACAATCACCGACAGGCACTCACACACAATCACCGACAGGCACTGACACTCAATCACTGACAGGCACTCAACACACAATCACCGACAGGCACACAAACACAATCACCGACAGACACTCACATACAATCACCGACAGGCACTCAACACACAATCACCGACCGGCTCTCACACACAATCAGCAACAGGCACTCACACACAATCACCGACAGGCCCACACACACAATCACTGACAGGTACTCACACACAATCACCGACAGGCATTCACACACACAATCACTGATGGGCACTTACATGCAATCACCGATAGGCACTCACACACAATCACCGACATGCACTTACACACACTCACCGACAGTCACACACACACAATCACTGAAGGCACTCACACACAATCACCAACAGGCACTCACACACAATCACCGACAGGCACACACACACAATCACTGACAGGCACTCATACACAATCAATGACAGGCACACACACACAATCAGTAACAGGCACTCACACACAATCACTACTACAAACTACATACAATCACTGAGAGGCACTCACATACAATCCCTGACAAGCTTTTGCATACAATCTACATACTATCACTTATGCCCCTGTGCTCCAAGGTGGTCAAGGGGGTAGTAGCCAGGCCACTGGACATAAAACGATTATGTTTTGGGAAAATGGAAAGGTAAAAGTAGGTTTGCGCTAGTTTAAAGCCCCATACAAGCCATAGAGCACAAAACTTAACAAATGGGGAATGGTATTGGGTGTGCTGCGCTATTTTCCAAAACATTTGTAGTGCCCTAAAATAAGTGTAAATGCCATGTTAGTCCAAAATTACATTGGGTTGCCTGGGTTTTGCACCTATTTTACCTATATTAAATTCAAGACACATAATAAGAAAACAGACTGGCTTTTATTTTTTTCAACTAGTATGACTTCATACACATGTGATCACCATGGCCTGACCCCAACGCACAATGTCTACAAACGCCCATTTCGGTCAACAATCAGAAACTGCATGGCCACTCGGTCGGACATCATTGATGAGCCAACCCTCCGTATTATCGACGATGACTGACCACATGCCCAAACACTTTGAAAACTGCCATTCGTACACATTGTGTGTCGCGGGGCAGGCCCCCAAAATCATGCATGTGTATGGGCCTTAAAACCCTGCAGCAGCAATATAATAAAAAAAGGATCAGACCCTTCAACCCCCTTATCTTGTGATAGGAGATGCCAACCCCAATGTAAACATAGGATATGCTACATTTGCACCCCTTCCTCATTCTTGGACTCCTTAAACCATGATGTGATAAAGCAGTAGAGCAGTAGAAAGTGTGTTGTGCATTAACAGGTTGCTGACCAGAGATGTCCTTTTACAAAACTGACAACACTACACACTAAACTATTGAAAACATAGATTTCATTGACATTCATTGAGTGTTTGTGTTACTTTTTGTTTAAAAGAATCAAAGGCTACTGATTACTAGACTAAATTTATATAGCACCAATAATCCATTTACATCCCTAGTTATGAGTAGAGATGGACAAACTTCCTGAAGTTTGGTTCGTTTATGAACTTCTGCCAAAGTTCGGAAACAAACCCAAGTCAATGGGAGGAAATAGTTTGAAAAGTTTGGATACATTACAGATAAAATAGCAAAAGTAACTTACTGTAAATGGCTTTGCGACCTGGTTAATGGTCTGGGGAAAAGGTCCATATCACCAAAACTAACTTTCCCAGGCAATTCCCAGGCGATCAGGCAATTGTCGGGTTTCTGCACGCTACATTCGACGTTATGGCCAATTCGAGGGTTACTGAATAATACTTTCGAGGGTTACCTAAATCGACCACTACAATAGACGATAACCAAACTCAAAGATTACATTCAAGTGTTACCTAATGATATATCCAAGGGTTACTAAAATCAACTGCTACATCCGAGGGTTACTGAAATCCAATTCGAGGGTTACTGAATGATACTTTTGAGGGTTACCTAAATCGACCACAACATTTGAGAATTACCGAACTTAAAGACTGCATTCAAGGGTTACCTAATGATACATCCAAAGGTTACTGAAATCAACCGCTACATCTGAGGGTTACTGAAATAAACCGCTATATTCAAGGGTTACTGAAATTGAATGCTACATTCGAGGGTTACTGAAATCGAAGCCTACATTCGAGACGAAATTGAAGAATATATTCAAGTGTTAACGAATTCAAACATTTCATATGAGGGTTACTGATTCGCAAATTCGATAATTTTAGAATTTTCGATAATTATCGAAAATAAGTCAGCGAGTTCAGAAAACCTGAACTAGTTTAAAGTTTGGATAGAGTTCGGATAGTTTGAATTTGTCCAAACTCATAGAGTTTGGCCTGAACTTGGGTTCGGGTTTATCACTAGTTATGACCAATTTTAAAGTATGGAATCTGTACCCAACTGTTATGGGTCAAGATATCTCTTTCCCACCTTCCATAATAGACATTTGTTAATGGAAATGGACTTCTAAATAGCAGATTATGAATGGTAGGATGAGTTTGTATATAATTATCTAATGAATATTGGGACTTTGGGACAGGTTTTGTTGGGGAAAGTAGCGGTTGCTTGTGGAGGTGGATGTGGCTTGTGGACATGGGTGTGGTGTGCTTGCTGGGTAACTGGAGGGCTGGCTCAACACCAACTGGTGAACTAGTGCTCTGCACTAACTGCTGCCTTTCTAGTGGACCACGGAGGTGTGCCCCGAGCAATTGTTTCACATTGCTTCATGGTAGGAGCACCTCTGCTTTGGGGTTGATTCCATGTTGACCCTGCATGCATTTAATGGAAGATATTTGTTGTAAGGCATGCTGCAAAAGCACTAGTAAATTAATTAGCATTATTGTTCCAAATCACACAGCCGACACATCTACGTGTTAAATTCCCGCAAATCTTTAGGAAGTTAGAGCGACTTAAACACAAAAAGTGTTACGTAATTATGTGATAAATTTCTTTACTTTGTCATCTTTGTTTAATTTTATAATAAATCTGCAATATCTCTCATATCTCCTACATGTTACTTCAAAAAATGTTCACTCTGCCATACGTATATAGAAAATAGAATAAAATCTAAATATAAAAATATGACTCGTGGTGACTCGTATATTATAAGGGATAATGTACCCCTTTCATTAAAATATGAAGCTATTTTACATGTATTAGATTCGGCTTGGCAGGTAATGTTCTAAAGGCTTTCACTACCACCTTTCATCCTGTTGTTTTTTATCATTAAAGGAGAACTAAACCCAAATTTTTACACTCCAGAATCTGAACATTTCCCCTCTAAAAACACCAATAAACTGTAAAATAGCAATACAGTAAATAGCATCAAAGTAAATGTTACCACTTGAAATAACTGTGTGTATGTACAGTGACTGGCCACACCCCTGATCTCAGCTCCCTTGCATTTTCTGTCCTGTAAAAGGATTGGCTAGAGGCTACTAGTGGGTGTGACCATCTGTACCAACTGTAACAAATTCCTGCAGTATCTTAGGACTGAGCATGTGTAAAGAACTTAATGGTCAGTGACCACACTATGTGATACAGGAACACTGGGAAATAAGACACAAACCTCTTTTTAGAAATTTACACTTCTCAACAACCATATCAAAATAAGAGGTGAGACACTGATTAGTGCTTTTATTAATTCAATGTTGTTCTGAGGCTTTAGTTATCCTTTAACTGCAGAGAATTTTCTTCCTTCTTTTTTGTTTGGATGTTTAGAAAGTCACATATTTTTCTTGTTGGGCAGCATATAAATCCATGGGTTTGGAGGCACAAAGCTTGATTACTAGGTCCGCACCTAACTAGATTATGTTGACTTTACATTTTCGTTTTGCTCGTGTAAGGTGTCTATTGTGCGACAGTGTCTGACAGCTCTGTTTACTTCTTCCTGTATTAACCTAATTTAACCCCAGGCTTTTCCTGACTTCTGTAGATCTAATTTCCTATCCTGTGTGTTTCTATGGGTTTTATTGTAGGACTTCAGTATATGATATTTAGTAAAAACACAGATTTACAACCACTATTTATTCTAGCCTTAGTCATCCTTCTAATCTTAGGAGTTAATACTGAAAAAGCAAAAATGTTAAACTATGAAAGAATAAAGTGCAAGTCAAAAGTTTATGTATAGAACTTTGCCTTTTTAAATTATAGGAAATGGTCTTATGTCTTTTAAAGGGACGGTAAATAAAAATCATCGGCCTGCCCTTTAGCAGAATGTATCCGCCTACTGGTTTGGTCATCTGATCGGCCTACACCCCTTTCACAACCCAGAACAGTGCAGGGCAGCAGAAATGTAAGTATTAACTCTACCAGCTGTAACCCCAGGGGTAAGGAACTAGCATTTTAGGTCCTCATCCGGGTAGATCTTACGGGAGGACTGCTCTCTATCTATTACACTACCCTTTAAACACGAAAGGTTAATAAAAACAAAAAGATGAAAAAACTGCGCACAGGAATAAAGACCAAATAAAAACTGATCCACCTAAATGAGCTGAAAGAAAATAAACCAATATAAAATAACAACATTTCCCTTTAAAGACATTATTGATTAATTTAGTTCTCGTCTGATTAATCTGATTAACAGTAATACAAGTAAGTAAAACAGCACATGCACCTTACCCAAAGATGCGTTTGACAACAGATATTTCTGCCAGAAAATGCTAAAAAAAAATTGACAACCATAAAAAAAAAATGATAATAAACTGATATTTGAATGAATAAATTATGGAAGACTGACACAATCTAAGATAAAAAAAAATGCCAGAAACTAAAACAACAGTTTATTTTCTCAAAGAATCATTAGCCTAAGATTCGGCTTTGCAATGAAGGTTCTTAGAATAACATAGAAAATGACTGGTGTTCCCTGACCATGTGTTGTTCTTACCACAACAGCCAGCGTTTAAAGAAAGTCTCCAAACTAGCAAAAGTCAGCGTGACTGACAGGTTGATTAATTCAGCTGTGTTCAAATACAGATATCCAGACTGTTCCTATCCATGGGAACCGGAATGAAAAATCAATATGCAATGTCTAATGTGGCTTTTCTTTGCAGCAGCTTTGCCCGTGTGTTAGAACGTGTGGGCTTCTATTTTTTCTATATATATGGATGGGTTATGTTTCAAAACATTATAAGGCATGTCCCCTTCAGCCGCTTTACATTGTAATTGTATTTTAAAGGAAAAGGCAAGTGAGACTATATAAGCAAATACATGTAGTCAATGTCGTTTTGTGGTCAGGTAGAAAGAATAAGAAAATATCCCACATCTGCATTTAGTTTGAAGAAAATGGAGCCTTACAAATAAATATCCTTTAGTTTTAAACCTCACCTTATAAATTACCTAATACAGAACTAGAGATGTTCTAAACTGTTGAGTTTCATTTCGTTTTAGAATTTTCGAAATTTTCAGAAATTTCGAAAGTTCGAGTTTCGATTTTTGAAAATCGTCTACTTTCGATTTTCGAAAATTGTCTACTTTCGATTTTTGATAATTATCTACTTTCGCTTTTCGATTTTTGATAATTATCTACTTTCGATTTTCGATAAAAATCGAAAATTCAAAAAATTCAGGTTCCGTCAAATTCAGGAGTTCCGAAAGTTTTGTCGGGACTTCGAAGCCCTCAGATTCGATTCGAAACTGGGTTCTAATCGAACCCACATTTCCAAAAGAAGAAAAAAAACAAAAAAAATGGCCATATAAAAAATAAAAGAAGTCTTAAAGAGTATAGTACTGTATAGTATCGGAGGTTGAATAAAGACATTTCATGCATAGCTGTTGATCCAGAGAAGGGCAATTAACATTTCTTTAAAATGTATTAATTAACATTAGTATTTCATGTTTCCAGAACCAAAAATATTATCACATTATAATATTACTATTATATGATATACCATAACAATATAAAGAAGACAATAACAGGGAGATTCAATAAAAGTTCTTTTTGTTAAAAAGGGTGCTAACTTTGCCCCAACCAATCAGATGTTAGCTTTCAAATGTTAAATAAGATCTGATTGGTTGGGGCAAAGTTAGCACCATTTTTATCAATAATATATTTTTTGAATAACCCTGTTAAGTCTTAATATGTATTTCATTAATATTACATGTTCCCAGAACCAAAAATATTATTATAAATTAACTAGATTGCAGGGAGGAAACATAGTGTTCCAAAGAATATGTAATTTAACTATAAAAAAACAAAGATTGTCCACTAAATATACAAACAGAATAGAAAACGCATATACACAATGAAGCACTAAGCAGTAGAAATTATAACCTTATAAAAACAAAATAGTTTCTTAATAAAAAAAATCTAAAACTACTTTTTGCATATAATATATAAAAATGGAATTGAATTGATTTTTGTATTCGGATTTAACATGAATTCTTACTTTTTTCTGATACAGTAGCAGTAATATTGTAACCAAGGGGAATATTTATAAATGATCGCTATTTTCGCCATTTCGCTATTTTACTACATTGCAAAAGTATCGATATGGCAATGTGTCGCCTTATTGTGCTAATTGTGGTATTGCGGCAAAAAGAGAAATTGCTCTCTATTGTCGGCCATTACCAGACCAGAGAGGGGGAAATTTTAGAGCTATTTTAAAGCTATTTATAAATAGGTGAAATTTCACCTTTTTGACAACTTTTCTGCCTTTTGTTGAAATTTTTGGATTTTTACCAGAATTTTCGCCAAACATCATTACTTTCTGGAATGTTCCATTAACATGACTATTTCTATTCCTTCTCTCGAATGAAGCTACAAAAAAAATCCTAGTCCATGCCCTAATCATATCCCGGCTAGACTACTGCAACACACTCTTGTGTGGTTTACCAAACAACCGCCTGGCAACGCTTCAATCCATCCTCAACTCTGCTGCCTGGCTCATTCATTTCTCTAATGCCTCTCCTCTCTGCCAGTCCCTCCACTGGTTTTCCATCACGTAAAGGATCCAGTTCAAACTGCTTACCCTATCCTATAAAGCACTATCCAACACAGCCCCTCCATATATCTCAGAGCTGATCCAGCGATACCATCCCAGGCGCAACTTCTGCTCTGCAAATGATACCCTCCTCTCATCCACTTTGGTCACCTCTTCCCATGCCCGCATTCAGGACTTTACTTGTACTGCCCCTCTGCTCTGGAACTCCCTTCCTCCGTCTGTCCCTTAACATCTTCAAACGTAACCTTAAAACCCATTTACGTTTTAAGGGGTAACCTTAAAACCCCTCTTTAGGCAAGCATATAACCTGGCCTAAATATTACCTCTCTCACTACCCAATATGATCCAACCCGCCTTTCACACTCCACTGCCAATCTATTTACAGTCTACCGATTCCTGTCACCTTATGTCTCACCCCCATATCCTCTAGTCTGTAAGCTCTTTGGGCAGGGTCCTCTCACCTATTGTATCCCAGTATTGCAGTAAGAAACTCCACACTCTGTTTACTTATATTATGTATTACCTATGTATGTAATAAGTATGACTTTGTATAACATGTATTACCCTGTATGTAATGTATGACTATGTAATTGTAAAGCGCCAAGGAAGATGTTGGCACTATATAAATCAATATATCTGTTGTATTCAATTAGATCAACTGGACTTGAAATGTAGTTCTTGAAGACGTTTCGCTAGTCATCCGACTGGCTTTCTCAATTCAGAATGACTTGTACAAGAATCTGTGGCAATTATGTACCCTGGAAAATCCCAATTAGCATATCACAGCCAGGTGTTAAGGGTGTGATTGGATAGTGGCTAAGAGGTGTTATAGGAACGCCCAGAGTAAGGTGTTAAAACAGCATTGTACATGGCAGACAGTTGGTGTCGAAACCCCCCCACCTCTATTTAGGCTTGGTTTCTTTATTTTCACATAAATGGCCTCCTTAACACCTCTCTTGAACCAGTCACGTTCCTTCGCCAATATGTTAACATTACAATCTTCAAAGGTATGTCCTTTATACTTAAGATGCAGGTACACGGCTGAGTCCTGACCCGAGAAATTGGCTCTTCTGTGCTGGGCCATACGTTGATGCAGTTGCTGTTTGGTCTCCCCCACATACAAATCAGAGCATTGAATACAACAGATATACCATGACCTGGATGAATGAGAACCTTCACAAGCATAAATCAATATAATAATATTTCTTACATAGCACTATGGTATGTTCCCATATTAGTGTAACTGGTTTGATAATTAGCTGCAGTTTGCTGAAAATAATCAATACTAAAAAATTATTCCTATTAATAATTTAGAGAATTCGCCTGCATGAGTTTTACACTATCTGTTGTATTCAATTAGATCAACTGGACTTGAAGTTTAGTTCTTAAAGACATTTTGCTAGTCATCCGACTGGCTTTCTCAATTAAGAATGACTTGTACAAGAATCTTTGGCAATTATGTACCCTGGAAAATCCCAATTAGCATATCACAGCCAGGTGTTAAGGGCGTGATTGGATAGTGGCTAAGAGGTCTTATAGGAACGCCCAGAGTAAGGTGTCAAAACAGCATTGTACATGGCAGGCAGTTGGTGTCAAACCCCCCCACCTCTATTTAGGCTTGGTTTCTTTATTTTCACATAAATGGCCTCCTTAACACCTCTCTTGAACCAGTCACGTTCCTTTGCCAATATGTTAACATTACAATCTTCAAAGGTATGTCCTTTATCCTTAAGATTCAGGTACACGGCTGAGTCCTGACCCAAGGAATTGGCTCTTCTGTGCTGGGCCATACGTTGGAGCAGTTGCTGTTTGGTCTCATCCACATACAAATCAGAGCATTCTTCACTGCACAGCACTGCGTATATTATGTTGCTTTTCTTGTGTTTCGGTATTGGGTCTTTCGGATGTACCAATTGCTGCCTCAGTGTGTTGTTCTTTTTAAAGCAGACAGGGATACGGTGTTTTTTGAAAATTCTTCTTAGTTTCTCGGAGACCCCTGCTACATATGGGATGACCATGTTCTTTCTCCTGTCTTGCTTTTCCCCTTCACTGTTGGTATTCGTGTTCTTTTCTTTCCTTCTTCTTCTTTTGACAAAGGCCCAGTCTGGAAATCCACAAGTTTTAAGGGCTCCTCTGAGATGTTTAATTTCTTTAGCCTTCGCCTCTGTGCTAGTGGGGATGTTCTCAGCTCTGTGTTGCAGGGTTCTGATGACACCCAGCTTGTGATCTAATTTCAGTATTATTAGCGCTACTTTTTGCTACATAATTTTCGCCTTTGATGAAAATTCACCTTTTTAATAACTTTATAAGAAAAGTTGAAAGTTGAAATTTTTTTGGTAAAGTCTGGTGGAAAAAAAAGACGCCCATTTGACTTTATTGGTAAGAAAATCTGATTTTAAGCGATATTAAAAAAGTGGGGAACAAAACTTTAAAAAAGAGAAATCTCAGATCGTATTACAGTAAATGCTGGAAAATTGGCCAACATCCCCCTGGGTACTTATTAGTATTGAGAAACACTCCACAACGTACTGACACTTCCATGGACCCATTGGATGGCTAAATAAATGGCCAGTTATGTGTATTTGCCACCTCAGACTTGGCAAATTTGAATGGCTACACTTAACGCAATAAAAAACCTTTTTGCCATTTTATAAATATGCTTGAGCTGTTACGGCAGCGATGTATGGTGAAAACTAGCAGTAATGACTTTTCGCCACTGGTTATCACTGCTTTATAAATTGTGAAAAGTTAAAATTTGGCTAAAAGGCAATGATAACGGAGGCAAAAAATTTAACAAACCTTTATAATAATAATATGCCCCCTAGTCTTTCAAATTAGCTCAAGACAGCTGTACGATAGCGATGGCCAGAGTTCGGAAGTTCGAAAATGGAAGTTCGAAAAGTCAATGGGGGGTAAGTATTTATTATGTAGCATTATGTGCAATCATATGATTACACTTTAACCAATCATATTCAAATTTGATTGGTTAATGAGTGGTCATATGATTGCAGTCATTGAAATCTTAACCAATCACAATTGGATTTGGTCCTTCTGCAAACCTATATAAAGAGCTGCAAACCTCCGCGGAGCTCAGAAGTCATCACAGCTGATGGCAGAAGAAAGAAGACTTTGGATAAAGAGGCCTGCAACACCGGTGACATTAATGTCGCCAGCGCCGGTGGTGTCACTGGTAGCTGCAGTAACATTGCCCAGCGTTGGCGACATCAGCGCTGACAAGAAGATGCAGAGACCTGAAAAGGTCCTTTTTAGGATCAGGGGTTCCTGGTTTCAAGCTGCAGGACCCCCCATAAGGGCATTTCTCAGTGCTGAGGATGGGGGTCCCGGTTCGAGCTGTGGGACCCCTTAAGCCCCAAAGGGTCCTTGTCAGAGCCACAAGGGCACGTCTAAGTGCCACAGAGGGGGGTCCCAATTCTAGCTGCAGGAACCCTTAAGCCCCAAAGGGCCCTTGTCAGGGCCACAGTGGTCCTTGTAAGGACCCAGGAGGGGGTCCTGATTTTGATCTGCAGGACCCCTGAACTTCTGCGGGATTGTCGTCTGTTCGGCATTCCTCATGCGGTAGATTTCGGGAATCCCCGGGCGTTTTGGGGTTTTCTAAATCGTCCATTCGAGGCTTACCGAGCATTCAGAAAACCTCAAATTTTTTGAGAATTCCCAAATGTTCGATTATTTTCAAAAATAATCCTGCAAGTTGAATAGTTCGAGTTCGTCCGAACGTATAAAGTTTGTCTCGAACTCGGGTTCGAGTTCAGTTTTGTGTCAATCTCTACTGTATGAGACGTCAAAAATCATTTTGCTGGGGAGTAGTTGAAAAAAAAAACGAAAGCAGAAGCATAAAACAGAAATGTAATTTTATTTATTTAACCAGTATAGCAGGTAAGTTTAATCCATTTACACAAAAATGTAAAAAGTACTGTACTGGCATGAAACTCCGACTCAAGCACAGCCCATTACAAACCTATTCTTGCCTGAGGTAGAGAATAACAAAAACGCAAAACACAGAACAATACAGCTAGCCATACAAGCACCAACAGGGAAGGGAATCATTGTCTTTTGTACAATTTGATTGGCCTGTTTGATTTTTGTTCAGATTTCAGTAGAACTGCTCAGGTTTGAGAGCAGAACTGCAATATAGAAATAAAAATATACAGGGTTATTCAATAAAAGTTCTTATCGGTAAAAATTGTGCTAATTTTGCCCCAACAGATGCTAGCTTTCAAATGTTAAAAAATATCTGATTCACTGGGGCAAAATTAGCACCATTTCTAACAATAAGAACTTTCAATGAATCTCCCTGATTGTTTCCAAATGGAGAAAGTGTTTTTGGGCTCTATAGATGCCCTTTAAAAACATTTAAGGGAAAAGATTGCTTAAAGGGTATGTCCATTCAAAAATTAACTTGCTTTCTATCTGTTTTACTGAAGAACAGGAGGTAAATGCACTATTTCTTACCTCCTTCAGTAAATCTTGCAGGCGAGCAGGAGAACTTACCGGACTGACAGAGCCGCGGCCGAAATCCCCGATACCTCCGGTGCTTCCACTCTCCTTAGCACAGTGTGCACATGCGCGCACTGTGCAAAGGACTGGAGATGCGTTGGATTTCGGCCGCGGCTCTGTCAGCGCTGGAACGATCCCGGTAAGTTCTCCTGCTCTCCTGCAAGATTTACTGAAGAACGGGAGGTAAGAAATAGTGCATTTACCTCCTGTTCTTCAGTTAAACAGATAGAAAGCAAGTTAATTTTTGAATGGACATACCCTTTAACACAGATTGGAAAAGCTAGACCATATAAACAGTGACTAAATGTAAAGGAGCCTTTGTCAATGAAGGTCCGTACATTCGTAGCTATTTGATAGGGTTCACTATAAATTTTTACTATGCTGACAAGCAACCACATATACATGAATTTTGGCTGATATTAATGGTTTAGTAATTTAAGCAAAATAGTTTGGGCAGAGAGTGAACCTACAGTCCGAGCAAGTATAGTATCACCCTAGCACACCAGATATGGCAACTTGACAGTAGTTGGTAGGTGCAATCCTTCATGGCCGCCTACCCTAGAGTGAGTATATTCAGGAACAGCAAAGATGAGGGGAGCACATTACTCCTCCAATGAATTACACTCTATGGTGGGAAAAATATACATTTCGGGGAGCTACCTATCCCCTTTCTCAGGTAGGTAGGTTTGGGATGGGTGTAGCTTGTTGTTTAAGGATACAGGCACAATGAGAAAGATGCATGGCTATGTGGTATTCCCTTTAATACCAGAACTCATTGTTCAAATAGCAGGTTACAGCAAAGTTAGCTTGCAACCGGAAACAAGAGAATATAAACTAGTATAACATACTGAATCAAAAATACATGTGTGTTTAGGGGGAATTGTGGGTGCCCTTACATCCTCTACAGCACATCTGATCTGGTGTGACCTCAACATATTTTGACTTTGTGATTATTTAATCCATGAAATCTACAAATAGACAGCAAGTAAAAAAAAAAAAAAAAAAAAAAAAACAGTTTTAGGTTATTATTTTGGGTTTTCTGATTTTCCACTTAAATGTTTAGCCTTAGGGAACCAAGAAGAAGGAAAGGTCTTGGCAGAATGTGCTCAATGTGGAATGAATCTGTGTAAGGGTGGTGAGATTACCACAGTTTATTCCTCTACTCTCCAGTATTTGCTTCTGTAAAAATCATTAATGCTCTGACATTTCATTTCATGTCCATAAGGTAGGTCTTCCCACCTCCTTGACATTCTCCAGAAAGGTTTGAAATAGAAAACTCTTCAAAACACACAAAAGGGAAAACAGCACAAGAAATGTCTCCACCTCTTAGCGCTAAGCTATATAATACAGATAAACAATAATATTTATGTCAATGATTACAAGTACTTAATATATATACAATAATACTATTTTGCACAAATATTAGATGAGTCAGCTTTAGGGCAAATAATAACTGATTTTCTACCAACAGTTAAATATTGGCAGAGGTAGCTGATCATTTCAGTTCCCACGTCCCTGTGGGTAAGACAGGAATTCATACATGGTGGCCACATATGATACATCTTTACAGAATAGAAAATAACACACTCAAAAAATCCTCCTCTTGCATTGATCCTCTAATCTATCTGTAATGAAAACCAGAAAATTTTACATTTATGCAAAAAATCTCAACATGCTACTACATGCTAGAACAGCTATGACACGTTTTCTTCCTCTTCTGGTCTCCTGCTACTGGAAATGCATTTCCAGGTTCTGCCACAAATACAATAGAAATAAAAGAACTTTTATTGAATCTCCCTGTATAAGTCTTTTTTTTGCAGAATTTTAGGAAAATTCCAGTCAAATTAAACTGAGTGGTTTCTTCCATCTCCACTAATTCTTTGCTACCTTAAATTTTTAATGTTTATCTAAAATATTCGTCCTATTAGTTTTTATGAATCTCAGTGTATTTTGCGCTACAAGTAGGAATGTTAATATCCTATAAATATTGTAGCTTTTATCAGACAAGTAAAGGATTTTTAAGGGCTGCTTTTAGCCATACAAGGGAAACATTAGAGAAGGAAAGGGGAATGTGGGGAAGTGTGTTATCTTTTATATGTATTTTGTGAGTTCTTTATCTTTTTTTTCCCCTTTTTGACTGACCTTACTTGGTTGTGCTCCATTGTCTGATTCTTCTTTGGAGCCAGGCTAAATTTATTGTAGGAGGGCAAAAAAGACATCTGGAGCATGTTTACAATAAAGAAACATGCCTGAATTATATTAGAAACAAATTAGTGCTCCAATTGTTAAGTATATTCAAACCATATTAACTCAGGATTCATTTGTCCAGATGGTTCAGAACATATGAGATTTGACGGTTTGGACTCAGTGAACTTGACTCCTATAAAGAAACGGTTAGTAAGCAAAGTTTAAATGAACTAGACAGCTGTTATGGATTAATTCAGTGAGGCCTAGCTATATAAGTAATAAAGACAATGCTTGGATATGTACATAGATATATTTATAGATGGGATATTTCTACTTTCATTAGAACGTGATTCATTTTGTCACTTATGACTTTAATGAATATCTAATGGGAAAGCAGTATGTGCCTTCCTGAAAAGGAGAGGCGGAATTTCACACTTTGGGAAGATTTATGTACAAAAGTGAAGAGATATTACAAAAGTAATGAATGTTTGGATAGCTGCTAGATTTTAAGTTTTATGTGGACACCCAAGTATTGGAGTTCACCGCAGTTCAGATTTCTCCCAATAAGTATTAAAATAACTGTCAAAATATCTTTATATTTGGCCTCGATAGTGCATGATAATAAGGATGGGTGAGGCTGCAGAATAGACTTCAATAATAGTTCAATAATTTGCCTGAACAGTGGTTCTTCCTGCAGGGGAATAAAATGAAGAATTTGTGTCATTTTTTTTAGACATTACTGCCATCCACTGTATTTCTGATTGTTATTAAACTTTCTCTAATCATTGGATTTAAGGCAGCAATGCTGCTATCAGAGCAAAGAAATCGGTACATACCTCCAGGATCAATACCCATCTGTCACACATACTCCGTCTTAAAAGACAGTGACGGAGTATCCAAAATAAAATAGTAATTCACAACAAATGTATTTTGCAAGAATACATGTATCCAGATCATCCCCAGTTCATTCCCCTACATTATGTGAATTAAAAATTTTTTACAAAACCTTAAGGCAGCACCGAAAAATCTGGAGGGGGGCGAATGAGGGGAGGCTCCTGCGCATGTCAGAAACCTCTAAGAGGACAAGTTAGAGGCAGCAACGGATTACACCAGAAGAAGGCTCCTACTATTCAGTTTCCTGGACTTTAAACAGGCACTACAGAAGAACCATAAGGAGCAGAAGAGTAAGGTAATGATTTTTTAACACTACACAGTGAGGCCAGCAGTAGGGAAAATTTTAGTTTTGGGGGTGGACATGCCCTTTAACACTTTTGGCAACAAAAAAAACAATTTGTATAGAGATTTTGTCAATATTGTATAGCGAGCTATGAAAATAAGGTTGAGATACCTGAGGCTTCCAGACTAACATAAAATGTAAGTTAGTGATTCTATTACTGCACCAACAGCAGAGAACATTAGCTGCTGTAATGTGCTATCCAATCGGAGCACAGAAATCGGTACATACCTTCATGATCAATACCCATTAGCCTTCCATCTAAAAGATGGTGACGGAGTATTCACAATAAAATAGTATACATGTATCCAGATTAAAAAGGCAAGAGAAGGGCCTTTCTGTGCATTAGCTTTTAGTGGGAATTTGCTCCCAAATTATTCTGACCCTAGGTTCTAATGAGAAACCTAAAGCACTCCATGCAATCCTGAGCTATTAACAAAGGAAAGAAGCTAACTGGTTCCCTTTTCTTAGGCAGACTGGGGTGTGATTAAAAAAGTAGTAAGGGTATTGGTGCCATATGGTTCACCCGATTCATACCAGAATGGTTTAGGTGTTTATTTTGAGACACATTGACATCATCTCTAATATCATATCCTCCATACCACTAAATCAACAAAAAGAATTGCAGATGACCAGATGCATTCCGCTCAGCTTAATGTAGACTTAATCATAGCTAACTTGCAGGCTCCTGAAACGTCCTTATATACTTCTATAGGTTAGAGTGAACTGATAAGAGAAGATACTACAGGTTAGTGAACTGATAGGAGAAGGTACTGCAGGTTAGAGAGAACTGATAGGAGAAGATACTGCAGGTTAGAGTGAACTGATAGGAGAAGATACTACAGGTTAGTGAACTGATAGGAGAAGGTACTGCAGGTTAGAGTGAACTGATAGGAGAAGGTACTGCAGGTTAGAGTGAACTGATAAGAGAAGATACTGCAGGTTAGAGTGAAGTGATAGGAGAAGATACTGCAGGTTAGAGTGAACTGATAGGAGAAGATACTGCAGGTTAGATGAACTGATAGGAGAAGATACTGCAGGTTAGAGTGAAGTGATAGGAGAAGATACTGCAGGTTAGAGAGAACTGATAGGAGAAGATACTGCAGGTTAGAATGAACTGATAGGAGAAGATACTGCAGGTTAGAGAGAACTGATAGGAGATGGTACTGCAGGTTAGAGTGAACTGATAGGAGAAGGTACTGCAGGTTAGAGAGAACTGATAGGAGAAGTTGCAGGTTAGAGTGAACTGATAGAGAAGGACTGCAGGTTAGAGTGAATGATAGGAGAAGATACTGCAGGTTAGAGTGAACTGAATGGAGAAGATACTGCAGGTTAAGTGATGATGAGAAGATACTGCAGGTTAGAGAGAACTGATAGGAGAAGATACTGCAGGTTAGAGAGAACTGATAGGAGAAGATACTGCAGGTTAGAGAGAACTGATAGGAGAAGGTACTGCAGGTTAGAGAGAACTGATAGGAGAAGGTACTGCAGGTTAGAGGGAACTGATAGGAGAAGATACTGCAGGTTAGAGTGAAGTGAACTGATAGGAGAAGATCTATCTATTTATCTATCTCTCTTTCTCTCTCAGTTTAATTGCGTACAGTCAGGTTTTAGGCAAAACGAACTTTTATTCCAAGTGCATAATAAATAGACAGTAGTGTGTTTATGATATTGTGATTTTGCATTAGTCTGTGGGTATTTCCAACTGCCCTTAATTTATATGTTATTACAGGACATGGTTAATATTATTGGCAGGGCTGCATGTGATTCTGATATTTCTTTTGATTACCCTATTAACCTCAATAAATCCATAAATAAATGAAATAAATGGCACAGATGTACTTTGTTGTGATGCACTGTAATGGCTATCATGTCTAGTACAATTTGCACTTATTATTTTTAAACAATGTTTAAAGGGCATGTCCACCCCCAAAACTATAATCCCCCAACTACTGCCCCACCATGTAGTGTAGTTTAATCCTTACCTCACATCCCAGCTCCTCTGGTTCTCCTGTAGTCCCCCCCCCCAAGTCCCCAACAAACTGCCCACCAGGAGGATAGCAGAGTCCATATAGGACTCTGCCTCCTACCTGGCCTCGGAGAAGTTTGGTATGCTACTGCAGCCCTTCTCCCTCTCCTCCCCCTCCCTCCCCTCCCTCCCTCCCTCAGTTGAATCCCTTTACATATATCATTCCCCCTGTCCCCCCAGCCCCAACCACTCTATTTATTTTATTTGAAAGTGCCCCAAACTTTACTTACCTCCCCTCTTTCCTCCACCGCAATGAACTCCCGGCAGCCGCGTCCATGAATGGCTTGCGCTCAGCCAATCACAGACGCGACTGCCGGTCCCGCCCCTCTGCTTGCATTTTCTCGCAAGCAGAGGGCCGGCAGCGCGGCGGAGGAAAGAGGGGAGGTAAGTAAAGTTTGGGGCATTTTCTAATAAAATAAATAGAGCAGTTGGGGCTGGGGGGGGGGACAGGGGGAATAACATATAAAAAAATATTTTCAAGGGTGGACATACCCTTTAAACTGAAATGTTAGGTAATAATTACAATAGCACTTTATTACAATCAGGTAATATACATGGCACAGAAACAGTTTTTTATTGTTCTAATTAAGCACTGTTTTTGTCAAATTTATGCAATGATATATGTATACACACTGACGATAATGGGTAAATCCTGTCATTCCCTGGTGGGATTTACCTATTATCATTAGAGTGTATGGCCACCTTAACACAAAAGTCACTTTTACCTAACTGGGAACCACTACTGCTGGGATACTCATTACTGAGAGTGTTTTGCATTTAACCCACCTTTTGCATTGGCATTTAATTCAAGCAGTAATAACAGCTGCCAGAGCTGGTTACCTTCTAATAACAAGACAGTGTTCTTTCACTTTAATACAAAACTACAGGGTGAATGCTGTTGGCTGAAGGTCACTGCTCACTGTTTTGAGAAACAGTTCATCTCCACTGCACATGCTCACCTGATCTAGATTTTAGAAGGGTTGAGCACAGAGAATGGAGAACTGTATGGTGACTAGGAGTGAACTGAACAGGACATAAGGAAATGTGGTGAAAGTGAGAAATGGAAACAGAAAGGGATCAAGTTTCTGAGCGCTTTAAAAATATCTGAAAAGGATAAACACAAGTAATTTTTTTTACACTTTACTGTCCCTTTAATAATTGCTTCAAAGTGTAGCTTATTTTTAACAAAATGTGATGAGGACGGTCACTTAAGTCCTCCATGAATGTTTTTAAAACGTGGTTCTCAATTTTATGAAAACTAAAAAAAAAAAATATAGAAATTTAATTTTTTTTTTAATATATTCTGTCTTTCTTTTCCATAAAATCAACATTCAAATGTTGATGCTCTGAAATCTAGAAATAACGTGACTATGCTTCATTCAAAAGCGAATTATTTATGAATAGAATAAATAAATTAGAACCCCGAGTTAAGACTGTCCAAACATGGAACATAATACAGCTGAAACAATTTTTTCTTAAAGTGCCCCGCAGAGGCTGCCAACTAATATATAGATTTTTATTACAGCATTCATTTGTGGAAATCAAAGCAGTTTTTTGTTTAAAGCTTAATTATTTCATTAATTTAATTATACCCAAATTTAATTACATATTTTTTTTGGCTCAATATTTTTTTTTTTATTTCAAATTCAGTTTCTGGTGTCAAGGGGAAAAAAAATAAATTATAAAATAAAAAAAAGAAAAAAAAAATTGCACTCTGTGTAGCATTTAAGACAGATGATTGGAGAGACAGACTTTGTACAGGAAGTAAGAGCCAAGGTGTTCATTTATTTTTTGGCCTAAAACCAGACCAGCTGTATGAGGAAAAATATCGAAAATGGAAGAGACATGCCAGATGTGAACATCTGTAAGCCCGATGTGCCTTCTTCAATGGGACCCCCCTTACTGAGCAAGAAAATACTGGGCAAAGGCCAAGTGGTAGACGACCATATAGGGAGTAATCGAACTGAAGTAATTAGATATTACTATCTAGTTCTATTTTATTTAAATGTTGGCAATTCAATGCTAAATTATAAGTGAATATTTTTTAATATTACAGTGGAGTTACAATCTAAACTTAAAATGGATTTTGCTAAGTGTAATTTTGCATTTGCAAGTAAAAACAGGCCAAATAGGTGACCTAATCGACCCATGGCTTTGAATGGCTCAATAAAAAGTAGAAACCGAGTCATAACTGACTGTCCTTGCTGATTAGACTGTTACATTTTATTAAAAAATAAAGGAATATTAAATATATGCAGAGTATGACAGGACATAAGCAAGAGAATTAAAAAAAGAAAACAAATGTAAAACTAGAGCTGAATTTTCTCCATATCACATATTTTTACTGTAGACCACCATTATTCTCTTTTCATGCTTAAAGGTAAAGTTTAGGCCATTTGAGTTTTGCTCAAATGGAAAGTTATAAACTGTTGTTTCCTGAAATCTATTACTAAGACATTTCTCTTCCTCTAAAAACAAGCTAGCCAATCCTATAATTCTAACAAGATGGGGGATTGGTACACCTGCCCCTAAAAGCAAGATAATGAATACTAGGCTATGGAAACAGGTTTATGTGTTAAGCAGTTCAAATACAGGTTATTGAATGTTTAAATATTGTTCAAATTATTCAACAGTGTATAGCAATGGGGCGCTCACACTTAGCATTTGAATTATACAATGGGCAGTATATATAACATTTTACGCTTTCTGATCAGTTGTTTGTGACTGCTTTTCACTGTACACACATTCAAGCATTGATTGAATACACTTGCTCTAAAATGATGCTGGTGTTCCCAATAAATTCTATTTATTGCAGAATTGATTGAATGTCGTATGGGCCACTAGTAGGCCACTAGTCATCTCCAAAATCCTTACACATTCCAGTCATTAAATCCACGAGTCACCCGTAGATCATTCCTCCCCACAGCTAGTCACCCACCATTCACCAATGACAATTTTAGTGATGGGCTCAGACCTGAACCTGAGTTTCGGACAAACTCGAACTATCCGAACTAGTTCTGTTCTCTGAACTCCAGGCTGTATTTTCGATAATTAGCAAATTTAAAAGCTGTTTGCTTAACCCTAGAATGTATCATTCGGTAACCCTTGAATGTAATGTTCATTTTCTTGAACCCTCGAATGTAGCCTTCGACTTTCTTTAACCCTCGAATGTAATGTTAGTTTTTGCTAACCCTTGAATGTATTGTTTACTAGCCCTCAAATGTAATGTTAGTTTTTGCTTACCCTCAAATGTAATGTTCGTTTTCGCTAACCTTCGAATGTAGCCTTCGACTTTCACTAACCCTCGAATGTAGCCTTCGACTTTCACTAACCCTAGAATGTAGCCTTCGACTTTCACTAACCCTCGAATGTAGCCTTCGACTTTCACTACCCTCGAATGTCGCCTTCGACTTCACTAACCCTCAAAAATACAAATGTAGCCTTCGACTTCTCATCATAACCCTCGAATGTAGCCTTCGACTTTCACTAACCCTCGAATGTAGCGTTTGACTTTCACTAACCCTCGAATGTACCTTCGACTTTCACTAACCCTCGAATGTAGCCTTCGACTTTCACTAACCCTCGAATGTAGCCTTCGACTTTCACTAACCCTGAATGTAGCCTTCGACTTTCACTAACCCTCGAATGTAGCCTTCGACTTTCACTAACCCTCGAATGTAGCCTTCGACTTTCACTAACCCTCGAATGTAGCCTTCGACTTTCACTAACCATCGAATGTAGCCTTCGACTTTCACTAACCCTCGATTAGCTTCCCTTCACTACCCCTCGAATGTACCTCGACTTCACTAACCCTCGAATGTAGCCTTCGACTTTCACTAACCCTCGATAGAGCCTATTCGACTTTCACTAACCCTGAATGTAGCCTTCGACTTTCACTAACCCTCGAATGTAGCCTTCGTTCCTAACCCTCGAATGTACCTTCAACTTTCACTAACCCTCGATGTAGCCTTCGACTTTCACTAACCCTCGAATGTAGCCTTCGACTTTCACTACCCTAGATTAGCCTTCGCTTTCCTACCCTCGAATGTAGCCTCGACTTCACTAACCCTCGAATGTAGCCTTAGACTTTCACTAACCCTCGAATGTAGCCTTCGACTTTCACTAACCCTCGAATGTAGCCTTCGACTTTCACTAACCCTCGAATGTAGCTTCGACTTTCACTAACCCTCGAAGGTAGCCTTCGACTTTCACTAACCCTCGAATGAGCCTTCGACTTTCACTAACCCTCGAATGTAGCCTTCGACTTTCACTAACCCTCGAATGTAGCCTTCGACTTTCCCTAACCCTCGAATGTAGCCTTCGACTTTCACTAACCCTCGAATGTAGCCTTCGACTTTCACTAACCCCGAATGTAGCCTTCGACTTTCACTAACCCTCGAATGTAGCCTTCGACTTTCACTAACCTCGAATGTAGCCTTCGACTTTCACTAACCCTCGAAGGTAGCCTTCGACTTTCACTAACCCTCGAATTAGCCTTCGACTTTCACTAACCTCGAATGTAGCCTTCGACTTTCACTAACCCTCGAATGTAGCCTTCGACTTTCACTAACCCTCGAATGTAGCCTTCGACTTTCACTAACCCTCGAATGTAGCCTTCGACTTTTGGTTACCCCTTAAATGTATCGTTCGATTTAGAAAATCCTCGAATGTATAGTTTTATTTTTGGTAACCCTCGAATGTATCATTCAGTAACTCTGGAATGTAGCTTGTGCAAGCCCATTAATTGCCTGATCATGGGGAAAGACGTGTTTAAACAGATTTGGTGACAGTGACATGTTCCCCAAGCCATTTCCCTGGTGCCACAGCCATTTACAATAAGTTTCCATTGTTATTTTTTGTGTTGTTGATCCGAAATTTTGGAACTACTATCTCCCATTGACTTTAATGGGTTTGTTTCCGAATTTTTACTGAAGTTCAGCCATCTCTAAACAGCACACTGTAAATCGATTAAAACTCAGAATTGAATGTAAAAAAACCTAAAACGTTGAATTAGCCAGTTTATATGATGGAGCTCGGTGCATTGTTTATATTCCTAGGTGGACTGGGCATTAAATATTCATTGAATCACTTGGAAATAGGAAATGAATTTTTTTGTTGAGACAATTTGCAAATTGTTATTGTTCAGAAAATGTCGGCATTTCCACAGTAAGAAAAGTAATTGCAATACTTTAATGAAGGACACATTAACAACTCCATAGCCATATGCAGAAAGCTTCATCTTCAGTATAATGAAGTAAAGGGGAAAACCAAGTATGAAATCAATGAGTGTAGATGGGGAACATGAAATTACATCAGTCCAGTCACTAGGGTAGAAACTGCTGCTGAATAACTATGTAAAACTTTGACCATTTACATGCTAAATGCTTATAGAATATACAGTAACTGTTATAGACTTTACTGATATGAGATTTTAGGCCTTTCACTGCTTTGTTATGTTGGTATAAAAGTGTGTGTGGGGGATTAAAAAATGCAAATTAGATTAGCGCCCACAAAAACCTGACCTTAAAGAGCATGTCCACCTGACCTTAAAGAGCATGTCCTTGTGGACCTGACCTTAAAGAGCATGTCCACCTCTTGTCAATTATCTGCCTGCAAACCCAGCTGCTATTTTTACCAGTTTATTACATGCATTTTTAACCAGGTATTGAATCACAAGTTCTGGAAAAGATATTTACCTCCTCCCTCTGCTCAATGAGCCTTTTTATAAGCTTGAGCATGTGCAGTGGAGGCAGCAGGGGAATTGGCAATCAATCATTGGTTGTGTTGTCAGCGGTCTCAGCCTTAATTGACTGCATGAAGGGAGAAGCCAGCTTTCTCTACCAGAATCCTAGCAATAATTATACTTAAATATCTGGTTAATATATCTAATAATGCGCTGCATATATCAGTTCGGGCAGTTAACAGGCATTTGACCATTTTTTTTGTTTAAAGGGACAGTTTAGTGGAAATTATTAATATTTGTTAAATTGTTAGTTTGTGTAATGCCTTCTTAGTTATTCTACATATTCTCTCCCATGTTGAATTATCAGTTGATTTCATACCCTTTGCTGTTCCCTGCTGTTGACATTAGTGAGCTGCCATTTCAGGTTCTAACGCTCCTTCTTCTTCCCAGGATGCACCACTTCCTTGGAATGTTCCTAACAGTAATTTCTACTGATTGGCTGTTGGATGGGTCAAAGAAGCTCAGATCTCTACTGACCAACAGAATCAACCCAGGCACTGGGTCAAGGGCAAGACCATAACGGTCTCTACTAGGGGTCCTGCAAACAGGAAGTCAGTATTTCGGTTGCATCTATTTATACACAGACAAAATGCTGAATTGGCAGATTAAAGGGCAAGTCCAGCCCCAAAATGAAAACTTACATAGAGGTAAATCACCCCCAAAATCCTACACGGTAATAGTTTGAAATGTGAAATATATAAGTCTAACATGAAATCCTGCACAATGTCCTGTTTCACCTGTTTCTGCTTCCTGGTTCTTCCAGTTAGCAACTGTCAGTTATAGATTTGACAGTTGACACCACAGCCAATGAATGTTAATCCCCTGTCTGTCTCTACTGCCTACATGCCCAGGCTCAGTACAGGCTCAGTACAGGTTTCTAAATTGCTTAGTTTCCATGAGGCATCCAGAAGCATATCAGACATACAGTAATGAATTCATAGGACAAACTATGATATATCAACATATTTTAAAAGAGGCCATTCTTTCTAAAAGATGTTCTTATGAGGGTGGAGTTGTCCTTTAAGGTCATTGGGATGAAAAAATGTTGCTCTTTTTTCTGAAAAGTATATGTGTTTGCACTGAACTTCCCCTAGTATATGTATTTGCACTGAACTTCCCCTTTAAAAGTTTCTGTTAGCTTTTTCTGAGTGCCCCTGGCTATTTTTGCTTTAAATGTGATCAGATTTTTTTTCTCCCTTTGAATTCTCTGGGGTTGTTTTAAATTTTTTAAACTCTTTTGGAAATTCGAAAATTAAAAAATGGAATGAAACTTGTACAGGGTTCAAATTCTTATCTGCAAGGAGTTTGTATGTTCTACCGGTGCTTCATAAAGACATGTTGTATGTGTCAAAGTGCTTAGATTGTAAGAAGAATGGACCCTGGTTTTTGTAGGAGTAGGTGTAATAGATTGTTGTAAATTCCATTACCAATAAAGTTTTTTTGTTTTTTTTATTTGTACTGATCAGGTTTTGAAACGACCAAATCGGAATCTTACCTAACAGGTAAGTAAATGATAAAAACCTTAAAATTCGCTTCTCGGGTTAATTGAAATTTGGATATTTACTTAATGCAATCATTCGCTAGTTAACTGTGGTCCTTACATATGCAAACTGCACATCTTTTTTCCGATTTCAATCAGGTGTGCAATGCATATTCAGTCAATCCCCACAGAGAAATTTCAGATGTTAGAGGTTGTGATTTTTGTGATGTAATTGCAGATTGCCTGGGGTGAAGCATTCATTACAGCCTGTCTCTTTAAACAAAATACTTTTTTTTATCCAAATATGTCAAGGAGATAATTTCTTGCAAGTGTAATTTTAATGTGTATAAATAAAATTATCATGCCATCTATGCAGGGAATCGGAGCAAAATAAACTAATATGAGTCATGCCTTGAACAGCTACATTCTTATTAACCCCTCGATAACCCCGTTACTAGTGAAATATAGCATAGACCTCTTACCATCCAACTGTCCACGATTCCCACAATACTCCCATAAAACACCCTTACACAAAAAAAAGTTGACTTATCTGCTATGCAACTGCTAATTTTACTGTTTTTTACATACATTTGTAAACAGGTGATTTAAGTTCTCTACCCTTCTGGCAAAGGTAACTGCCTCCTCCCTCTGCTCAAAAAGCTGTTTATAAACATACAGGGAGATTCAATAAAAGTTCTTATCGTTTAAAATGGTGCTAATTTTGCCCCAACCAATCAGAACTTATGTAACATTTAAAAGCTAACATCGGATTGGTTGGGGCAAAATTAGCACCATTTTAAACGATAAGAACTTTTATTGAATAAGCCCCTAAGTATGTGCAGAGGAGGCAGCAGGTGATTCATTCATTGGCTGCAATGTCAGCAGGTACAATCTTGATTGACTGCATGGAGGAAGGAGCCAGCTTACTCAGATAGAATGGATGTGAATGTATACATGTAATTGTAAAGCGCTAGAAAATGTAATTGTAAAGCGCTATATTTTTCTAGTGATGTTGGCGCTAGAAAAATCCACAATAATAATAATATCAATAGCCGAAATGAGTTCACATTTTTATTAAGCATCTGGTGACCTTATTCATTTTCCACTGGGGAAAAAACTATTATGAAAACATGACAATGGCAAAGAGAGACAATTAGAATAGATTGCAAAGATTTTAATTCATCAGACTGGAGACTCAAAGAAGCTTGGAGTCACGGTCGATTTCCTCGTCACCATTTTACAAGCATTGGTTATCAAAGAAGAAATTTAAGTGGATATAAACTTTTCAGGCTAACAAAGAACTTCTGTTGGCTAAAACTGGTTCCCACAGAGAAGGAGAAACCATTACATTCCACATACGCCAAAAATTGTGCATTCGACAGTCAGTAAAACCTTGACACCAATTAAAATAATTTGGATGTGCAGATTATGCTTTATATGTACAGAATGTATTCTAGAAGGCTGAAGGAGAACTATAAATATAAAATACACTGATTTAAAGTATTTACATTTGGTCATTTTAGTAGCTTCCTGGTCAATTATAACCTTAAATACTCCTAAAGCCCTGAACAGACTACAATCAACATAGGGATGAACATCTTGAGATTGTAACGGCGCCCTCTAGTGGAACACTTAAATTAAAACTAAACTTAATTTATTTTTACTTCTAATGTAAAAGCTTTTCTCCCCAGAACATGTAACATTCTTCTCTGGAAAGTTGCATTTAGCACATGAAAGTAATATATTCTGTACCTAGGAAGGCTTCTATGTTGCTGCCAGTACATCCCACAGCCCATGTAGTCTTCAAAGAGCCACAGCCCCTAGTATTCACTGTCTCTATGCACAGTATTTTTTTTACAGATGTCTACACACCAATATGGAGGCTGTAAACTTCCTTTTTTTCAATCTGTTAAGTAATACAGAGCATGTGCATGTACTATGTACAGAAATGGACCGCTTTTAAAGGGATATTAAACTATTACATTTCTAAGTTTATACCTTTAGGGAATAAGTCTAAAAAAATTAGATCCTCTCATGCCTGGCTTAATGCTCAAGTAAAAGGGGAAATGGAAAAAAGAAAAAGGCTTTTAAAATTTTGAAATCAGAGGGAACTGTACAGGCTTGCATGGAGTATAAAAGTTGTAAAAAGGAGTGCAAGAACGCAATTAAATTAGCTAAAATAGAAAATGAATTACAGATATCAAAACAAAGCAAGTTCAACCCCAAAATCTGTTTTAAGTATATTAATAGTAAAAAGATGAGGACTGAGAATGTGGGACCAGTAAATAATGGGGCTGAGATGGTTATATAGGATGCCAAAAAGGCTAATGTGCTAAACCATCCCCCCCCCCCGTATTCACTATCGATAATCCTAGTCCTTATTGCAGCAACTGTAATAATATGAAGGGTATAAATGAGGAATATTCACTCCAGCTGACAGAAGATATGGTACGGAAACAAATATACAAAGTTAATATCAATAAAGCCCCAGGATCGGATTAAATACTTCCTTGGATCTTAAAAAAGCTTAGTCCAGTTTTATCTAGACCACTTTTTCTTATCTTTTCAGGGTTCACTTTTGTCTGGTGATGTGCCGCTGGATTGGAAAAAAGCCAATGTACTACCAATATTCAAAAAAGATAGTTGTTCACAGCCTGGTAACTATAGACCTGTAAGCCTAACATCAGTGGTAGGGAAGGTGCTGGAAAGCCTTGTTACGGGATCATATACTTGACTTTGTCTCCAGAACTTATTAATAGTACTCAGCATGGATTTATGAGAAATAGATTGTACCAGAGAAACTTACTCGGTTTTTATGAAGAAGCGAGTAAGAATTTAGATTCAGGCACAGCAATAGATGTGGTATACTTTTGCTAAAGCTTTTGATACTGTGCACATAGGCGACTAATGTATAAACTGAGGACTGTTGGCCTAGAAAAAAACATTTGTACATGGATAGAGAACTGGTTATTGGATCGCAAACAGAGAGTGGAGGTAAATGGAGCTACATCTATGTGGGATAAAGTTCTAAGTGGAGTGTCAGAAAGTAAAATGAAATTGAGGGTCGCACTCCAGATGAAAACACAATAGTTTATTTGTGACCACACATTACTCACAATGTGTAAGGGAAACATCTTTATAGTAATGAGACTTTACAGAAATTAAATATTCATTTAATTATATAAAATTAATAATCCAGTCATACGGGCACAAACTCAAACTCTTATATAGGTTAATGTAAGAAGCCATGTTTAGCATGATGTAAAATAACCAATATGCAATTAGAATATGTTCCCCTGTGCCATTTCTCTTTTATTAAACTATAGCATGTAAAACTTCTGCTCAGATTCTATAATAATTATTATTTTTACTGCTGGATCTATTGTTTGGGAATTTGAACATCTACCTGCTCTCTACTCTAAATGACACCCGAGCTGCTTATCAGGCTTATTCATTGCTTTTATAACTGAACCAACTGTGCTTTGATTTTGTTAAAAATGTTTAGCAATTAGAAATTACCATCTTGTTCGATATATATGCAGATTGCTGCAATTACAAAGATTTCTCCTGCTGTCTGAGAAATGAGGATGAAATATACATCTAGCAGGAGCCTCCCAAAAAGCACAGAAAACATCTAAAAAAAAAACCACATCAGCCAACCAAAATAATAGAGTTGTGTTTACAACATCTTGAATCATCAATTACACAACAAGATCCTTCCACCAAGTCTCTATTAGTGACTTCCTAGAGCTAAGCGAAATCTAACTAACCAGAATGCCTCTTGTTTATGTACAGAGCTCCACAACCTTATCCTGAAAAGCTATTAATCATGTGCGCTTGTTCTATACAAATTGCTTTTGTTTCATTTGTTTGTGGAAGTAATGTAAAGGTGATGTTTGGCAAATAGACATGATGGATGTTCCTCTGTCATAATACAATCATGGGTCTTCTCCTCTGATGAGATAATGTGGCTAAGTGACCCACAATAAAATATATTGACAGAAAAGATGGATGTATTGCAGTTAAATGGGCCAACAAGACTCCTGTTACTTATTGTGGTTCTGTGTTAAAGGTCCAGCAAATAATCTTGTCACTGCTATTTATAAGATTATGGGGAGTACACTGTAAGGAGAAAGGGTCGTTGTGTGTTTTGTAGTCAGTAAAATAAGCAGAAATCATGTTGGCTCTGAACAAGTTGCGACTGCAATGCCTGCAAAGAACGGAGGATAAATGTGAATGAAAATCTTCTAAATGATTACAATAAATAGCTAAGAAATATGGGAAAGTGAAATATTTATCCAAGCAGAGAGTTAAAGCGACTTTAACAGCAATCAATATCTAAATAATTCGGTTTTGATTTGTAACCATTCATTTTTAAAACAGACGGATCAGGCTGAATTTTTTTAGAATTTCGAAAAGTTGCCTTCGGAAACTCCAAAATTGCTGTCGAACATGTGAAAATTTGCCATCTACAATGCATGGTCAAATTCCATTTCAGTTGGGTTTGTTTCCGAGTTTTGGAATTTGAATACGTCCCACAGAACAGCTGGCAGACAAACTTGCCAGTTTTGTTCATCTGTATGGGGTACATCCTATTTTATTGGTTATACTAATACGGCTAATTATTATACTACAGAAATGTCCATATCCCCACAGACATGCATTGTCATAGTACTTAGTATGCATGACATTTGGAATTATGTTTGAGAATTCATAGTGGTGTTTTGTATGTATTGCATTTATTTTTAATGTTCCTCTACCAATTATGGCAGTTAACAAAGTTATTTGGGTCCTTTATTTTTTAACACCAAAATTCAGAGCCTTTAACCAACCTGTGTGTGAAGCCCTGTGCACATATTAGGTAATTGTCAGAAAAAGTTTTATCACCTGAGGAAGGGGGCACGTCAATTTCCCCCAGAAACGTTGTGTAAGATGTGTTGTGGTCACTAATAAAAGTTATTGATTTTCATTGGAGTGCGACCCTCAATCATTGCTTTTCAACTGTACCTAGAATCCACCAAGGGTTGGACATTGAGGAGTAGGCACCCACACTTGGATTAGAGGGCAAAAGGACTGTTTGTTGCACAAAATTGTCTGAAAAACCATCTGACAACTATTTCTGATTACAATTTTTGCATGTGTGGAGGCATCTGCCAATATCGTTTAGTGATCCATCCTGACACATCACTAAACAATGTCAGTAAACAATGGGTATGTTTCTTCCACACCGTGGGAATTCTTCCAATCAATCCTCCCAATAGTACAGTCCAGGCTGCTTGCCTACTGCCAAGCAGTCTGTCTGTATGGGGATCATTAGATAAATCCTGTGTAAATGAGTGCTCCAAGATTAATTAAATGTGTGTATGCGATGATAAGTTATTACTAAATAAAAAGTTAATTAAGACAATTTAAGTTAACCAAGAACAAATTTTTTTTTTTCATGATTTCTTTGATGTCAAAACATCTTATTCTTTTATAGTTCACATTTAATATGAACAATAATCTACATGAGATTGAGAAGGAGCTGCAATAATGTCAGCATCTCCTCTAAAAGAAAGGACAACACCTTACAAATCAGACAGATTACATAAGGAAAGTCGTGTAATACAATACAACTGAACATGGGCAATACACAATAGAGCTTCCAGCCTCTTTAAACTTTGTAAAGCACAATTTGTGAAAGTGAAGATATTGTGGAATGGAGTAGACTACAGGGGAAAAATAACTAGAAAAATGATCAAGTTATAAGCAAACAGCAGCTCTAGAGTTAGTGCATGATTACTCCTTATACTGTACATATCTCCTGCAAATATTACTATCCATTGTATAATATAAAACAGTATAGACAAACAAAACAAGTATTACTGGAATGTTGTCTATGAAGAGTCCTTAATCCTAATTACATTATTCTATAGCATAATAATATATTGATCTATCTATCTAAGTGTAAATTTGCACTCAAAATACCAGTCAATATCGAACAGTTTATTGGAAAAAACGTTCAGGCCAGGCGGAAAATTTTTCACTGACCCCATCTTCATGTCCCCAAGATCAAGGGCACAAGGTGGGAAACTTTGAGTGGCTAGCTTAGCTAACATGATGAAAGTATTAAAAGCATATTAACAGGGATCCTTTGCATTCATAGTCAATTGAGGAAGAAGGTTTCTAGATATCATTTCTCAGAGACAGTCGGAGATTCCGTCGTTCTGTGTTACTTTTAAGTTTTACGCTTTTCATCCTATAAATCACTGTACAGTCAGTAGATCTTGTAAAGTCAGGAGAAATGATGTCTGGTTTAATACTGCAGATCATCATGTAATCTCTCAGACTTTATAGTCTAGGGAGAATTCTCCACTAGGCATTTGGAGTGACTGGGATTAGAAGCATTGACTGTTAAATCTTGACAAGAAGAGATAAATGATTTTGAGATTGTGAGGGCTTTGCAAAGGATAGAGAGCAAAGGTCTTACATCCATAACCCCTTTTAGAAATTAGATTAAAAAACGAATATACGCTCCAGACATTTATCTTCTATCAGTTAACAGTGTGAGAAGTGCTGATCACTGAAATCTAGGTAGCTCAGTGTGAAAGGATTATATCCTAGATTTCTTTAATTAAAAAAGCTGAATCATACAAAAGCATCCGTGATTAAATTACGTCTTTGTTATACTGCCAAAAGTTTGGATATAGGGAACAATAAATGCTTTGCATGGCTTTATATCCAATGTATAGGAATTACCCTTGAAGATAATTAGCACTAATATTAGAATTTTATTAGCCTGTTATTTCTTGCAAAATTTTTATTTTCATTAATACCTGGCCATGAGGGGGCAATGTTTATTAGAAGTTTATGGGCATTTGTCAGAGCTGCATGTAAATATATGTGTGACACCTTGTAATACATAGGGTGTATTTCCCTATTACAATATACTTAATTCTTTATACTACAGTTATTTTTACAGAGACCCACATCTACCATTGTTATGCCAAGTAACAGAATGATGTTCTTAACCAGGGACGTCTGTAGACCTGAAAGAAAATTCCAAATGCTGCCCCACCCCCGATGCGCTGTCGGAAGGGGTATGGTTTTATAATTGAAAGTGGGTGATGACATCGCGCTGCCGCGGAGTACAACTAGGAAAAGGAGATTCGGGGGAACCGCTATTAGGTACCATATATACTCGAGTATAAACCGACCTGAGTATAAACCAAGGTACCTATTTTTACCTGAAAAAAGGAGTAAAAGTGATTGGCCCGAGGATAAACCAAGGGTAGAAATGATGACCACTACTGCCTTCTGATTCTGTATTTTTTTGAGGATTTAGTTGCCCTTTAAATGGACAGCAGAATTCCCATACAGTAATCCTATACAGTAATAGCCAAATCCAGTATGGCTGAAACTACACCAAGTTTGTCTTAAGACCGGAAACTCATCTCTAGTATTGGGACAGAATATGTCTACCATTAATCCAGACATGCCTTGACCTGAAAATGCATTAAATATACGGCTACCAACAAGTGGATAACTTGTGGAATGGGTGTTCTATCCATTGATAATAAGGCCAGAAAAAAATAAACCAGAATGAAATATAGAGGAGCCTAACTATACTTTTTGTATATTAACCTTATGTCATTTACCAAAGAATCTGTCAGCTATAACTTACCTGCTCTTCCCGTGGTGCTCCTCTCCTCTCTGCTCCTCATCCGGGTTTACTTGCACGGCATTTTGTGTGTGCGAATGTCTTGTCCCGCGTGAATGCTGGTTCGTGTACTGGCTCCTATTGGGTCTCTGTCAGAGGTAGAAGATTTGAATCTCCTTCTGCCTATCTGGGTGCTACTGGTTTTAGGTATATTCTGATTGGTCCCTGTTGCCTAGTTCAGGTTCTGCCCTACACTGGCTCTTTGCCCATTATAGCTTGTGATCTGATCCCTGCTCGGGGGGTGTTTTTGCCTAGCTTTTCATTGTACCGTTTTCCTGCTTGTTTGTACCCATTACAAATGTTTACCGCCTGTCCTGACCTCTTGTCTGACTCCGACTTTGACTTATCCTTCTGTACCTTAGCTGAAAGAATACACAGAGCATCACAGAATCTCATTGGGAACAGATTTTCTCTGTTTATTACCACAATCTACTTAAGCAAAGCAAAACAAAATCCTGGCATGCTATGAGCATCAATTCAATCTCTGCTATTAGTTCAGCTTTGTTCATTTTAAAACGGATATTGAGGAACCTTAACATTGGCTTTTTCATATTGCTGAATATCATTTCCAGCATGTACAGGATGTAAATTAAGGCTTAAAGGGGAACTGTGGTCCAAAAATGACTTTAGGTAAATTGATAGGAATTGCTCTCCTGAGAATGTTTGCAATGTATTGTCATTGTTTATTTTGCATAGTTTTGAAGATATTTACATTTTTGTGTGTGATATAAGACCCGCCCACTCGTGCGGTGCATAAGCATGTCCACTCGCAGGAAGCACAAGTCTCGCCCACTCGCGGGTGCACAAGCCCTGCCCACTCCTGGGTGCACAAGCCCCGCCCACTCCTGGGTGCCATGGGCCACTCAGATCCCCCCCACCCCCACCCAGAAAACTCTGTTTCCAGTGAGAACTCTGCCTGAAAAGGCTGTTTTCACATAGTGGGAGAGAAGGGCTGTAGATTCCCTTACCTTCACTGTCAGGACTTCACACAGCAGAGAGGAGGAGGGACTTCCTGCCTCCCTCACACACTGAGGAAGTCTGAGGCTGTGCTCACCGGCGGCACTGTGCAGGAGAAGCCTTAGGAATGTCACATGTCAGCCTCCCACCCATTAACTTTCTGGTCAGTTATTTCTTTATATCTTGGGTTGTGGAGCACGTAGAGAGGTGGTTGATGGCTCCTTTTAAAGGTAGGAAATTGGCCTTTAATGTAAACTCAACTTGTTTGGAGACCACAGTTCCCCTTTAATACAATATACAGTACATGATTCTGGGTACTGGGTTTCAAGTTTTAATTAGTTTTATTAAATTTTAATAAATTCTGCTAATCTACAGTACTACAATTAAAAGTATATATATATATATATTCACTAATTTGTCAGTCACTGTATTCCTGCATAAAATTCAAAATGGCTGCTTTTTGCAGAAAGCATTGACCCAGCTTGCACTGATTACCAGTCAGCCATAGAGTAGATATGTAAATCCTAATCAATCATCAAGGCACCACATTTTATTTTTTTATATTTCTAAAAAAAATAAAGGTGTTAAAAGTACTTCTGATACTTTAGGTGAAGCTGTTTGCTATCAGTGGTTAGGGGCAGCTTTAAGAGTTTGTTCTCGATATACAGCGATAACTTGGAAATAACTGTCTCAGGAAATGAATTTGTCAGTTGGGGTTTCCTACATTCCATTTCATTGATACTCTGCACAGCCGGCTCTACAAAAAAATCTAAATGTTCATATTACAGTTTACATTATACCTTAAATTAAAAAAATAACTGCAATCCTTTCTCGTCTTATTTTTAATATTTGAATAACATTCTGCTTAAAGTATCTATTCCATGTTTTCTCTGCAAAGCCAGATAGACTTTGGGTTCCTAATTGAAGACAGCAATAGTGAACTGCTGGTATGTAGTATAGTACAGTAAAGGTTTTTCCTTAGACGAGGTTGAATTATTAGGACAAATACTGCTTTTACTTAACAAAATATATCATGCTCCTTTAAATATTGAGCTCATAGGGAATCAATATATAACAATTTGTAACTGCGCCTTGATTTCTAAAATGATATTTCCTGGATCAGAAAACTGGCTCTAGCCTGTATATTTTAGAAATCTTTTAAAAGGAGAACTATACTACTATACTCGGAGAACACCTCCTAAACCAACCCCCTTACCTGATAGTACCCAGGGTAAGGACCTAAACTGCTATGTCCTCGACCTCAACCCTGGGTTTGCATTAGTTTCCCTATAGTAAGCAATGAAAGCCACAGCCTCACAAGTTTAATCAATGTCAAGACATGTTCTGCAAGGAAATCAAAAAAAGGAAAGCATTATTCTGCTTGCTTATAGCATTCACAGAAATAATATCAATCAATTGGAAAGGCTACAGAGACGGGCAACTAAACTGTTAAGTGAAATGAAGAATTTTTGTTATGAATTAGATTCTTCACTGTGTGGACAGTAAAGGTAGGCATTCATGGATTAACATTTTCACCTGTTATGCTTATGATCCATAAAATCTAATAGGCAGAATAAAATCCCCCAGTAATATTGGGCAGCCTGTTGAACAAACATTGATCAGAAAGTGTCCTGATGATCCTATCAGTGGGCCGTTATCTTGACAAGATACCTAGTTGAAGGTGGTGAAATTTGATTGGTAATTTCTGATCAAGTCTCAACCACCCACTGCAATATGTTGGCCAATTGGGACAAAATATTTACAGAAGTTTTCAGCTGATTTAAAATCTTCAACAAGTTGTGCTATGTTGTGCTGATGAGTTAGTGGCATTGGCTTTTTTTTCCACAGGAAGTAAACCGATTGGTTTATTGATCTTTCCGAAAAATAGGGTCAAGGAATCTTTTTTGTGTCTTCATAAATAAAATAACATTGACTACACTGGTCACACACACTGGAAAATTGTTCAAATTGTCTTTTACAACTAAATAAATGTTTTTAATGTAAACAGCCGGCATTTCTAAATATTCCAGATGTTAACCAGAAACCTGCATATTTTTTATTTTAGTTAAGCCCCTTCTTTATTTGTGATAAGGATATATATATATATATATATATATATATATATATATATATATATATACATGTAAACCATTTAAAAATAAGCCCATCTAAGGTCTTTTAAAGACGTTATGGAGACAACTGAAAATATCCAAAAAAGAGAGTTTACCAGTAAAATCCACTGCTGCCACCTAGTGGAAACGAGCTAATATTGCACTGATTGCCCAAAGACGGATAACGGCTTCAATAACTTGGGGCGGTTGGGGTACAGTCGACACCAATACAATCGTCCCCGGAGTCGGAGGGAAGGAGGGTACGCACACCGGAAAGAAGAAGAGGGGGAATATAGGGGGGAAGAAAGAGAGAAAAAGGAAAGGGGAGGAAAAGGGTGAAGAAGGAATGGGGGAAGGTATGAAAAAAGCCTACGCACGCAGGCGATGCATAACATAGTGCGACTATCCTAGAAGTCTATTCGACAAGGGACAGCAATCCAGATATGAGACCCCAGTGAGTAGGCATTTTTTTCAGAACTGACACCATGCCTCTCAACTAAAATGGCAGGTGATAGAGGTAGGAAAACCAGATAAAAGAGGAGGTGATTACAGGAAAGCCCTGCTAAGAAAAGAAGTGTGGTGGATAGACAAACTGCAGACACTATATCCCATTGGGTTAAATGAAGAAACAGGATTGAGCAGTTACGTTTAGGCTTTAGGGTGTTGCCGTTCAGCATTGATAACCAGTTTGTTATAATGTGTATTTATCTGTTTATATTCCATATGATGTATTATGATAAGTTTGTTTTTTGTACATTTTTACTCAGGCGAGAGACTGCCATCTACAGGAGCAAGACAACAGTAGAAGTATCTTTCTGTGATGGTTTTATTGGACATTGGTGCTTTTAAGCACATCTATTTGTATCCTAATGTATGTTTTAATCATGTATCTTCTCGTAATTTTGTTACAGTAGGTTTTAGTAATCTTGCAACATTGCTATTTATTACATTGTATTATTGTCACTTGGTTGTATTTATTGCTGTATTTGCCATTTTAGACTTACAATATTGGTGGATGATTTACACTTTGTTTTTATAATTTTAATATCTTGTATTATCCAGCATTGGTCACTTTACTATCAAGCAGTGTTTGTATGATGCACTTTTATGCTGTATTCACTTTACTGGGAGCCTCTTTCTGGCCCCAGATTTGTCATTCACTATGCCACATGATATGTAGGTGGGGCTTCAGGGGCTTAAATATTTGAGGATTGAATCATTCTGGTTATACCTGAGGAAGGGTCAAGGTGTCCAGAAACATTGTTGTTGTTTTTCACAATAAAACTTTGGATTCACCATTTGTAGTGTGCTCCCCTATATATTCTAGTGCTAAACAAAAAGGGAATAGCATGGGGTGCGCTGCTATTCACAAAAAGATTTGGAAATGGTGCAGTGCCCAAAAATAAGAATAAATCCCATGTTAATTCGATATTACATTGTGTTACTGTAGGTTTTACACTTATTAAATCTCCTTAGATGTGGTTGATCCCAGAATCCTAATTACCATTTGGAGTCGGGAAGATCTTTCCCACCTTTTCATCTGTGTTTTTTGCCTTCCTCGGGATCAAATGTTACGTAGGGCAAATGAGTAGGCTACCCAGGTTGGACCAGATGGACGTATGTCTTTATTTTCTTATTTCCAGTCCTCCTCACCCCCATCAATGTGGAAATGTACTTTACTACCTGCAAGGGAATCGCCATTCATGAAATGAATGAATGCATAATTCTGTACATGTTCTGCCCTAGGCAGAAAGCAAAAAGAATTCCATAGAAGCTATGCTAGCGATTGCAATTAAAGATACATCCCAGAGCAAGGAAGAGATTGATCTAGATGTAATTAGTGATGTATGTGCACAGTCTGCGATGCTATGATGAAGCCCCAGTGTAACTGGAAGCAATTTTGTTCAATTTCATTTTTTAAAGAGAAAATTAGCAGAAGAGATAAACCTACAAACTGCCGTAACCACAGCAATTACTCCACAACCCATTGAACTTGTATTTGTGATCTCTTCAAATTGTCTACTATTGTTCAATTATGTTTTCTAAGAAAATGATTGATCATTTGTGCTCTTTTTTTCTAAAGAACAAATGCTAATTTGTATCTTTAATAGTCTAAGAAATAATCAGATTTTTTTGGGAGACCACTAGTATGGATTAAGCTTAAAAGGAGAACTAAACTCAAAATTGTATATACCCATAACCTGAAGGCATTCCCACCAATAACATTAATGAAGTAAATAACAATTTATCTCCAGTGAATAGTTTTCACCTATAGATTTACTTGGATTTTTGCTTTCCAGTCTTTACCTGCATTTGCACATTCTGGACATTAAAGATGTTTGAAACCTGCAAGTTTTGTTCTGTTTTCAGATTTTTCTGAATTTTAAAAAAAATTTGAAAATTTAAAAAAAGGACCCATAGAAGATGATGGGGAAAAGAAAATCTGAAAAACAGAGTAAAATAAGGGTAAATAAACATGGTATGTTACAGTTACAGATGGCTGAGGCACCTGGTCACCCGGCAATGGCCAGTGGAACAAGTACAAATTATCCAAACATAAAAAAAAAAACCAAAAAAAAACGTCTGGTACACATGAGCTATTTTTAGATTCCGGTTGTAATTTCGAGGGTTAGCGAACATACAAGGCTACTTTAAAAGGTTACTAAATGTAGCCTTGTATGTTCGGTAACCCTCAAAAGTACGATCAAAAATACGAAAATATGTATTTTCAAACATTCGAAAATATTTTCGAAAATTATCGAAAATAGCTCCGCATATTCAAAAATCTTCAAAAATTCGAAAACGGAATGAAACTGTAGTTTTGGCCATCTCTAGACACAGGTCCTTTGTGAAGGTAAGAAACTTTATTTTAAGTTTGGGATTCTATCATGATTAAGGGGCTCATAAATGACATAATCTCTGGTTGCAATATTGTACAATCATTGGATCCTGTATGGGCGAACATCTGCCAATTTTTGGGCTTATCGGAAGAGAGAACTTTTTTGGGCTAAATCCCGACCAATCAGGATTGGTCTGTGTATTGCCCTCTTCTAATGGGCAGTGACCTGATGTAACAAGCGCCTACATTAGGTCTGGGATGGTCAGAAACATAACAAAAAAAAAGTGGGCATGCCTGTAGGACTGGAATAATGGTAAATAAGACACATGACCCAAATTTTAATAAAGTGAATTTCTCAACAGTCAAAAAAGTTAAATTAGACAGGACAAAACAGTAAAGAAAATTCAAGATCCCTAAATTACTTCACTAGCTCTAACTAGCCCTAGCAGTAACACTGCAACTTTCATATATATATATTTCAGCAACAAAGGGTCAAAATGTTTCAAGGTCAGGTAAAATTCTACAGGATAATGTACAGTTCCTGTAAAAATATATATTCTTAATCTCTAAAAAAGCTGCCATCAAGTTAGAATGGGAATGTAGCAAGATTAGATGGGAAATGCACTGCCTGACTGAGCAGAAGATGGGCCGCCAATCAGGCCAGCAAGGGACTCAAACAGAGTGAAGGACAGACAATTTAGTTGCTAGTACGATTCCATTCAAGTCAATTCAACTATTAAAAATGAGACAAGGGACCAGTCCAATCTGTCATACAAGTCACTGACCCCAGGATGAATAAGTAGAACAGACCTCAAACGGTCCAAATTGACACATTCTGTTTCCCATTTTAACTATTTCCCTAAAGATCCACTTTTTTGCTTTTTGGGGGGTCTCAGATGACAGAAATTCCCATGAAAGCCAATTACAACCACTAATTGCAAAATACGGGTGATTATCTATCTGGCTTCTATTATCTTGCTCTATATTAATTGGAATAGAATTGTATTCTACACGATGGTGAGGAGAAAGATAAATGTTACCAATTGTGTATATATTTATGTATAATTATTGTTATTACCCATTGCCTTTATATAGTTTTCTGTTTCAAACACCAACAAATACTACATTTGTAAACAAAAAAGTTATTTATTTCATAACATGGTATTAGACATTTGTGCATTTTGTTTAATTTAGGAAATCTGGTCTTTACATTGATTGTTGCGTGGTCATCACATCTGGCGTTGTTTAGAATGGTTTCCTGAAAATAGTAACTTTACATACATCTATCACACAATACGCAGCAACAGAGTTCAGTTCTTGCTCCATTCATAAATATTACCCACCTGGGATAGGTTAATTGCTGACCTCTCAATATTTAATCCTCGGCAGGCATCCCAAGATATGATGCTGCCGCAATTGTTGATCAACCATGGGACAGTCACATAAATGGATCTTCCTGCTGCAAAGTTGCATAGCAAGTACTTGTCAATTCACTAAAATATCAAACTGACACCGCAGGGAGTATGATTGTCATTTAAAAATAATAATTTACATTCCACATCACATTGTCAAATTCCATTGCAGTACTGTAGTGTAGGCAGCCGATATCCAGCGGAAATGTTCCGTTCGGACCAATAGTATATGGATAGGTCACGATGTTGACAAGATTATGCCGTTGGCATTGTGACCAATCCATACCCATGCCTTATGATAAACAAATACTGTGGGATACGATTTGCTGAAAATCGTTGATGTGTATAGACACCTTAAGGTTTTGGCTCTTTTCAGTGTAACAATCACATAAAGGCTAAGCAAATCCAATCAACTGTCATGGAAAGCAATTGGAGAAGCTATAGCTATGTTTTGATTGGCCCTGGAGACAAAAAAGGGTAGTTTCCTGGTATGATAACATCCTTCCATATATAGATATATATTCCTGAATCTCTCCTTCAGATAAAGCAGTTGTTTTAGCCAATGGTTTAAAAAGAGAAATTAAACTCCCTAATTAAAGTCTTTAGTATAGTTACTTTCCCAAATATTAAAACAGATGTAAAAATGCAAACCACTAAGAACACAAATGGCCGGCAAATCCATACCACATGGCCAACAAACCCTCACCACTGGATTAGTAATTTTATTCACTATCTGCTACCTATATTTTAATACAGGAAGCCGACTGCAAACACTGCTTGTGAAGGTTCTCATTCATCCAGTTCATGGTATATCTGTTGTATTCAATTAGATCAACTGGACTTGAAGTTTAGTTCTTGAAGACGTTTCGCTAGTCATCCGACTGGCTTTCTCAATTCAGAATGACTTGGCTGTGATATGCTAATTGGGTTTTTCCAGGTTACATAATTGCCACAGATTCTTGTACAAGTCATTCTGAATTGAGTAAGTCAGTCGGATGACTAGCGAAATGTCTTCAAGAACTAAACTTCAAGTCCAGTTGATCTAATTGAATACAACAGATATGACTGCAAACACTGTATGAATTAAAATGAATGGCCCTCTCTATACAGAGTACAGGTAGATAGGGTTGGGAATGTGTAATTGCAGATTTGTAGCAAATTACTGGAAGATTCCATTCATGGATACCAGATTTCCCTGAATCTAAATCATGCGGGGGAGGGGCAGGACACCAACGGGGCACAAAGTGGGCAGGGTAAGGCAGAAGTGGAGTGGGCAGGCTCTGCTACAAATCTGTGTACCCAGGTTTACTTACCCAAATAAAAGAAAAATAAGAGAATTGTCTTTTACTCTGCCCCCCCCCCCCCAATCTGCACACTCTCCTGGTCCCTACCCACAAATATTTACTTACACTTCAATGGACGTGCATAAATTTGTAGGTGTAAAACTTGTAGGTGCACATCCACAGACCACTGATGGTGAAGGACCAAGCATTTCTTCTGCACATTAACCTCAATATAAGGTGCAAAATGTTGCTTGTAAAATCTGATTGGTTTGTCCATGAAGAACATGTGCAAAATCATGTCCCTCATATTGAATAAGCCCCAAAGACTTAAGTTGTATTGAAATGAGTGGAGCTATACACCGAAGACTTCATAGAGCGATAATGTCCCTACTTGACAGTTCATTTGTTCTGTTGGAACATCAGCAGGTAATAAACTCAGCTAGTCTAAAGCCTATATTACATAGATTTAGAAAAGACCATTAATAAATTAGATGCAAAACATGTTCAGCTAATGATCTGCTTTTGAATAGAGGCCCTAATGCCTAAAACAGAGAAATCCGAATAACTAGGCACTCTATCACAGTATAATAAAACAGACTGTAAGCACAGGCACATCTTTTAAAATTCAAATATCACATTAATCCAGTCTGGTTACCCAGTAGTGCTCACTAAATGGATAAAATAGAAGACAAAACTACAACACCAATGGACAGGAATGTGAGCGAATATCGTTCTGCTTAGATAACGCTTCGTCCAGATCCACCAGTTGGTTATTGATAGAAACATCCATGCAGCCCACGTAATAAGCAGACACAGGAGTGGCAGTAACAGGGATATCTAGAAAGTAAAGCAAATGATCCCACGTTAGCAAAAACATTAGGAATGATTCGTTCTTGTGTAAATTGTGTTCGTTGTTTGAATCTGTACAAACAGGCATTGTGGGGAAAAAAAACTAATATTTAGGCGAAGCTTCAAAAAAGTGCCGTTTGTATTTTTTTTCCGCTTTATATATTTTTTATGGTGATAGAGGACAAGATATATATCTTGTGTACTTGTGCTCTGGATGACCAGAGAGAATGCTGGATACAAAAAAATATTTACTCAGGGTTGGATTAACACCTCTGGAGCCAGCAGGCACAAAAAGCCTGGCACTCTTAGCCAACCCCCTAAATACAGGACACACACATACCGCACACAAACTATATTTATACTGAAATGTGTGAACTGCAAAATGCACAAACTATTTTAAATATTAACAGTAAATTAGGTATATCAAAACCTGAAAAACAACGGGGGATCAAAAAGGGGTGAAGGGAGACTGAAAGAGGCCCCTCTAACCACAAGCCTCTTAGCAAAGTGCCAACTACGCCTTATTGTCAATACGGCCCTGCATTTACTATCAGTGATGAACATAAGTAGTGTATAACTTTCACTGTCCACACAGTGTTAATAATCCTTTTTCATTTCCTTACCAGGAGAATGAACCCCAAATTATTACACTAAAAACGTCAATAAAATGTGAAATCCCACACAAAGTAAATGTAACCCCTGAATGAAATAAAAGTGTGTATGTACAGTGACTGGCCACACCCCTCAGTCACATGGTTATTTTCCTAATCTGTCCTGTAAAAGGATTGGCTAGAAGCTACTTGTGGGTGTGGATAACTGAACCAACTGTAACAAGTTCCTGCAGTATCTTAGGACTGAGCATGTGTAAAGAACATAATGGTCAGTGACCACACTGTGTGATACTGGGATGTTGGAAATAATACACAAACCCCATGTTAGAAGGGTACATTTCCTAAAAACTATATCAAAATGAGAGGTGGGACACAGATTACCGCTTTCATATAAAAATGCTCTTCCTTCCAAAAGAGTGTTATACTGAGGATTTAGTTGACCTTTGAATGACAAGTACACTGTAAAAGTATCTAGGGCAGGGAGGTATGATTGATTATTCCTACCTCTCAATACTATTCTGTCGAGGAGCTCCAGCACATACAGTTAACACTTGCCAGGTTAGTATCCTGGGATTTTCTGTATTGAAGATAGCACCGAAGCACTAAGAAATCCTGGCAAAAGCAGTTTTATTTGTGCTGGCGCTTCTAACAGAAATTATATTAGAAAGTAGGATTTACCATTCAGGTTCCTGAGATAGCTTAAGAAAGATGGTTGCGGTTTATAATGAAAGTTCTGTCCCTTTCCTCTTCTGGCTAATCACATTCATGTACTAATTGCATATTTATTAATGAAAAGGTTAACAAAAATATAATTGTTAAATACTTCTTCAATCAGTGCAAACCCCAATTTAATTAACTTTTTATGATCTAAAAATAGGATTGAAGTTTTGTTTTTTTGATCAACCCTTCCTTTAAAGGAAAACTAGAGCTAAAAAAATACATTTAACTTCTAACTAACGTACTGCTGTATCTCCCAGCTCTAAAATGCCAGTTTTAATGGTGGACATGCCCTTTAAATTCTTTCAGGGAGATTTAATAAAAGTTCTTATCGTTAAAAATGGTGCTAGTTTTGCCCCAACCAATCAGATATTATTTAACATTTGAAAGCTAACATCTGATTGGTTGGGGCAAAATTAGCACCATTCATAACAATAAGAGCTTTTATTGAATAACAGTGTTTGTTTACTGTTGTTACTGTGTTTTGTTTTCACATTGTTGTGCTTAGTAACACAAAAATAAATTTACAACTCAGGAGACATTAAGGGGTAAAAATGTATTTTTTACTAGAGAGAAAAAAAATCTGTATGTTACCAAATATAATTTCAGGAATACTTAGCAGATCAACAGAGAGAGAGATGTGGTTCACATATGGGTTCACTTAATTACTATGCAAAGCTTTCAATGTATTTTACATGGAGCAGACAGACATCCCATAATTACAGGGTACCATCCTGATATGTATTTAAAAGAGAAGAGTACAAATTACCTGGAATGCCTCCTAAGTATGTGTCTGGATTTTCTTTCATTGCTTGGTCCAGGACTGAGAGCTGCTTGTCCAGTTCCACTTGGTTTGTATAAATTACATCTGTACAGGAATTTCCAGTCAGCTCAAGGGAAGATTTGGTGACGCTGACACTTATTATGAGATTTTTATCGGTACATATTCTCTTTGTTTTCATTCGAGCAACAGGGATGTTCTGCATACTAACCACAATGCCCTGGGAAAGGAAGAGAACACTGTAAGCTGTAAGCTAAGGATAAGGCAGCAGAATAGACAGGTTTCTATAGGCCATGTCTGGTATATACATTTATAGGCTGGCAAACAGAAAGATAGATCTATGGATAATAGAACTGTTATACAGTCTCTATACCACTGCACTATTCTAAAGGTCTACAGTGCTTTTTCAATAGGACTTTACATACAATTAGCTAATCAATGCCATTCGCCCTACTGTTTTACTGAAACAGCCAATTGAGGCTTAAGGTGCCCCTACACCTTGCTGATACCAGACAAATGATCCAACAGGACTTGCCAAGTATCGGCAAGGTATGGGGGACGAGACCAACCGTCAACGCATCCGGTCATTCCGTACAGAAAATTTCCATCAGTTGTTATCGTCTCCCTCTACTAAAGAAGAGGAAGAGACTGTGTGAGGGCGCATGTCCGATTGATCCTCATAGCACATATGGGGCACACTTGGGCCTGTGTGTGTGGTTGCCACTGCATGTGTAGCGACAGATATAAATGTGGTCTGCCAGATCATAATCGCAGGTGTATGGGCACCTTTAGCTAGGGCACCGCTGAAGTCAGTTCTGAATGTAAGGGTCATCATACACACAAAATAATAATAACAACAATAATGCTAATTTATAAGTGAAAATCTAATATATGAAATATTTATTTTATTCACCCCCAGGTAGTTAACAGGCTACATTGTCATGTTTTAAACAACCAGGAGAAATTAGAACTGGACCTTCAGACAATGTCACAATCTGTTCAGGAAACGATAACCAATAAGTTAACCAAGAGCAATTCGAACCTGAAATGAAACTTTTTGCATGTCAGATGAACTAAACATTCCAGGATCAGCCATTTGGTCATTACACATAACAGGGGTGAGGACCTATTGTTTAATAACCTCACCCGGGATACAGCAACTAGGAGCAGTGTTGTATTACCATTTTAGTTGTCCTTTAAATGTTGGTTTTATGCTGTAGTATAACCTAGAATATCAGACCTGCCAGTGAAATCGTTTTTTGCACAGAACAATGAAAGGCCCAAGCCACAAGTTTCCATACAGCAGGCAGGTCAATAGCCTTTGGGGCCACCCAATATCAATATGGAACCAAGGGGAGCATTCCTCTCCCTCCCATTCACAGGTATGGAAACTTGCCAGTGGTATGTTTAACCTGCATACACACTATGGCATTAGGAAGTAATAGAAACCACCATTTCTCTGCCTGTACACATTAAGCTGGAGCTTTCATATACTTATAGTAGCATATGACATAGCATTCAGGACTTGGGGGGAAAACAATCCAAAGCTAAATATTCTGGGTAAAACCCAATGACATGTCTTTGACAATGTGGCTTAACAAGTGCTTTTAAAACCAAAACAGAGATAGCAGAGTCACTACCTGGAACCCAATTAGTAATGTTATAAGGAAATAAATTTCATGGAACCCGCTTTTTTAAAACATTGGAATGGATGACAGTGTCTGTAAAGTGGCTGGTAACGGTAAGATATATTACCTGAAGGATATCAGATGCCAGGTCCTCAATAGCTACAGCAAGAGGTACAGTCTCCCCATTGACCAGAGCAAACATGACTCCAATGCCCATCGATGACCTAATATTGAAGGTGATATTTACTACCCACTCTCCGTCCCTGGATGTATCATCTGCTGAAAGGTAAGAGATACAATGTGTATAATATTCAGTCAAAATAAAAGTCTGCTGTGTTATAACCAAGAGAAGGCACTTGCATACAATGTAAAAAAAAGGTTTTGTTGGAAACCCAAACGTATAAGAAATGTGTATAATATTCAGTCAAAATAAAAGTCTGCTGTGTTATAACCAAGAGAAGGCACTTGCATACAATGTAAAAAAAAGGTTTTGTTGGAAACCCAAACGTATAAGAAAGGTATAAATTCAGGAATCAAAATAAAAGTCTGCTGTGTTATAACCAAGAGAAGGCACTTGCATACAATGTTAAAAAAAAAGGTTTTGTTGGAAACCCAAACGTATAAGAAAGAACGCCCAGGAATGCATAACTGTAAAATCCCCATATACAGCAGTCTTAGCTTCTCTCAAACCAAAAGATTATCTTTACATTATCTTTAAACTTACAAACTTTACAAGAACACATAATTCCATTTAAAGTGAAGATAGTAATATTAATTAAAAGTAAAATATAAGACATGGGTAATTGGAATATGGAGAGGGTTAAAGCTGGGTACACACAGAACTGATACAGATCCAATTCCGTCCTTTCAGACAGGATCATCTCCAGAAAAAAATACTGTCTCTAAGTCCAATGAATGTTAACATCGGGAACTGTCCTTATGGACTAAAAATTCGTCACCGCTATCGCTCCTTGTAAAGTAGTATAGGAAGCCAAATAGAGCCTTAGGGCCTCCCAATCATTCTCTCTACACAAGGTATTTTGTTCCCCATGTCATGTCCAGGACTCTATTCAATTTGTACAAATTTAATATTGATTAGACTATAAATTTAACCATGTTTATTGCAATATTTTGACTCAATGTTTTATTATGTGAAATTACCGGTATAAGGAAACGCCTGACGGTAATTTGTAGCAGCAAGGCCCTGGCAGCACATACTCTCTTCATACCCCGTGGGGGGTTAGACACGTTGTGGGATGTGACAATTTGTTCTTTTGGGAGGCAAAACAATAAAAAAAAGTCTTAGAAAAACCAACTTACTATAGTTTACAAAAAATTTGGCGACTCCTCCTCCCGGATAATAAGAGCCTCTGTCCACGGATACTAAGCAATGTTTACTTTGTTTACCCTGGATAGCTTCTTTTACTCCTAAAGCTCCTTGGTTCATCAGGTTCCATCCACGTATACAACCATCTAATCGCGGGTTAATCTGTTACCAGTGGATACAATAAAATACATGCAAAGATAACTGATTCAACAATTTAAACAATGTTCTATTAGCCCAGAATCATATAATGAAGTGTACTTTTAAAATACTTAAAGTGCAAGTTTACCCCAATGCTAAAATTCATAGAATACTTACTACTTCCCAAAAAGGAATACTTACCTTGCTGTGCAATGTACCAGTAAGCAGATATTAATGACACACTTCTCCCCAGCTTTCTCCATTACTGCACTTGCAAGCTTGCACATGTGCAGAGAGGGGAACAGCTGATATCACAGCCAAGAGGGAAAGCTGTTTTATGAGCTGCCTCCTCTGCATTTGTACCAGCTCAAAAAGGAGCTTGAAGTGCAAGAAGAGACAGCTGGGGGAAAAAAGACTGGGAACAATATTTGCATACTGGTACATCATCCAGCAAGGTTTACGTCTAGGGGTTTTGTGGCACAATTAAAGGGCAAGTCCAGCCCCAAAATGAAAACACCCCCCCAAAATCCTAAATGGTAATAGTTTGAAATGTGAAATATGTAAGTCTAACCTGAAATCCTGCACAATGTCCTAATTCCACTGTTTCTGCTTCCTGGTTCTTCCAGTTAATAACTGTCAGTTATGGATTTGACAGTTGACATCACAGCCAATGACTGAATGTTAATCCCCTGTCTGCCTCTTCTGAGCATGCCCAGGCTCAGTACAGGCTCAGTACAGGTTTCTAAATTGCTCAGTTTCCATGAGGCATCCAGAAGCATAGCAGGCATACAGTAATGAATTCATAGGACAAACTATGATATATCAACATATTTTAAAGAGGCCATTCTTTCTAAAAGATGAGGGTGGAGTTGTCCTTTAAGTATTATATCAACAGTTCTGTTGAGGTCAACTTGCCATTGAAATTAATGCATGAAATACCATCCTAGATTAAGTGTGGGTTCAATCCATAAGTATAATTTTAAGGGAAGACATTCTGGGTGCCAAGCATTCTGCTTCCCTATGGGTAATGTCAGAAGAGAAGGCAGCAAAGTTTTTTCTTCTGACAGTAAATCTATCCTTAGGCCAACGTCTGACAGTAACGTGAATATTCTAAAGTGCATTTTGTTATTTAAGCAGTGAAGCAAAAAAATTAATTTGTGGCTCTAATGCTGACCGACAAATGTAAGTGAGAGATCCATTTAAAAATGGATTAGAAATGTCAACCCCTCGGGTGCCGCACATTACAATCTAAATAGCACTTTATCAAAGAGCATGCTTTTTAACTCTATGTATCCCTGAACAAATATTGCTTTAAACAATAATACTAAATGAACTATAGTTTGCACAAATCAAAAGCATACTCTAGAAATCTTTAAAAGTATCTTGCTTGCGCTTTGGGGGTATGGGTAGGGGAAGGGTTAAAACAAGAAGTAAAAAATAAAAAATAAATAGGTTAAGATCAAGATCTCTGTAAAAAAAACAGTTTAAAATGACACTTCCATATATTAAAATTAAAATTCAACCACTCACTTATGTCTATCCACCACTAGGTGTAATGCAGGCTTTACTCTGTGCTGTTCTGATGCTTGTTTGGTCTGTATAGTTCCCAAAAACCTCTGCACACAGGAATAAGGTTGCCAACAAACTTTATTATAGCAATTAAAACAATAAAAAGCACTAAAAAACCTTGCAGTGCAGAGGTTTTTGGGAACTATACAGACCAAGCAAGCATCAGAACAGCACAGAGTGAAGCCTGCATTACCCCTAGTGGTGGATAGACATAATTTTAACCCTTCCCCTACCCATACCCCCAAGCGCAAGCAAGATACTTTTAAAGATTTTATAAACAATTCAGTGGACAACTTGCAGTGCAGCCACCCTACTTAAGGAGACATTCCCTACCACACCATAGTGCGGAAGTAACCCAATTTACTATTATTTCATACTCTAGAAATGTTTGAAAATATTCAAGCTCCAAGGGTAAAAATAAAGCAACAAGTCTATTAATATCTATCATGCACGAGACGTACAGTCAGACCGTTGGAATATAAACATCTTATATAATAATAATTTCATGGATACTTATGATACCTAAAATGCATGTGGTCAATATTTTCTTATGCACAAAATTACAATTAAAAAAAAAAAAATTCAAAAGCATGCATCGCAATTGAAAAATGGTTGTTTAGCGATCAGAAATCATTTTTATATTATATCTACAAATAGATTAAAATATAATATCCATGATTTGGGATTAATTTCTCATTTAAACAGAATTGTGGTCTACAGTATCACAAGCAAGGTTACTTTTTAAGGGTCACAACGCAATTCTAATTACAGTGCTATGTGAGGGTAATAGAAATTTCATACTGTATTTGAAAATTCATGCACCATTACCTTAAAGGGCTGATGCAATATGAAGTGGAAAACTTTGCCTATGCTATTCATTTATAGCAACCAACCAGGTTAGCTTTTTTCTGCTGTTAGATAACATCTGGTTGGTTGATTAAAGGGAATGTTCACCCTTAAAACAAAAAAACTAGTCAAATGTCAGTTACTTGCCCCCAACCCCAACTAATATATATATTGCATTTGTTATCTATATTACTAACCAGATATGTAAGGATAATAACTGGCAGAGTAAGCAGACCCTCTCTCCATGGAGTCAATCAAGGTTGTGACAACTGACATCATAACCAATGATTTCAGGTTAGACTTACATATTTCACATTTCAAACTATTCCGTAAAATTCCGTAAATTTTACTTTTCCGTAAAATTCTACAGGAGAAAGTAGCAAGTATTCTTCCCTCCCATTTAAAAGTACTCAGCTTCAGAAGTTAGTCAGTGAGGGCTTGTAGATTTCATTTCCCCTGCCTGCTATGTGAGCCTGACTCCAGACACCTAACAATATTTATACCAATATTTTTCTTGAACTCAGCCAGGGAGACTGAAAGCTGCAAAACCTCTAAAGCTAATTAGGAGCTAAATGAACGCAAAATGGGGTAGGATACCTTGCCCCTACCTCTTATAGAATTATAGATTTGGATGGACAATTCTTTTTAGGGTATAGTTTCCCTTTAATTTAATAATAAGTGACACCCAGCAAGTATTTCACCTGCACAGTTGGATGCTTGTAAAAATCCCAGAAAATATAGACCAAATGTCCTATGTTTACTATGGATGTCTCCAAAGCTGGTATTTTTTCTGGTGACAACGAAGTAAAGAAAGTGCATAAGGCCCAATGATAATGGTACAGATGTTGCAACCAGTGTGAAACAGAAGGACTGTGCTTATATCTGTGACAGCTAAATATACAATTACCGGTTTAATGATATTTTCCACTTTCTTGGGTAAACCTGCAATGTAAACCTTGGTCTCCAAAATTCCATTTGCAGGTTTGAACAGGCTCCTTGGGTTATTGATGTTCATAACGGCTTCCTTGGCTATTTTTACACTGATGCTATTTTCTAGTTCATCCACCGTTATCTAGAAAAAGGGAAATGAAGATCTGTTTGCACCGTAATAAAGAAATGTACATTTTGTCAAACCGACTTTTGATTCCAAAAAATATGTCAGCTTTGTAATCTTGTTTTAAATAATTAAGGAGGCTGGACAGGGGTTAACCTTGCCTGATGCAGGATATGGCAGAATAGCTTGTGCAAAAATTATAATAGCTAGTGCAAAAAAATAATTTAACTACCTTCATGCTGGGTCTAAATTTCTTAGGGAATAAGAAATCCTACCTCCCAGTGAATTATAAAGCCAGCAGGATGGTAGTTGAAATCTCCAGTTTAGTGTCCCTTTAAAGGGTAACTGTTGTCACAATACAAGTGATCTCTCATACCTTGCAAACAGGCGATGTCTCTAGCTTCTCTAGATCTTAAGTTTTACAAGCTTGAAAAGTTACACTTTCCAGACTGCCCTGTCTCTTTGCCTCTGTGCATGAAGATTTCAAAGCTTATAGTACTAAGAAAACCACTTTTCAGGCTGATGCCCTACTAGGACACATGGAGGAATGCACAATCGCAATGCCGCGCAATCCGGCACACTTCCGTTTGTGTGCACTGCGCTTCTGGTATTCAGCATGCGATACACACCAAAAATGGTGATCACATGCACATGTAGTGGGGCTGCTCCTACAGGGTTCCATTGGTCTGCACAACTGCTAATAAATCACGCTTGTGAGGCCTAGCCCTTATACTACTGTGAGCTTGAAGCTATGAGCTAGAAGCATGATCCTTGATTCATTTTAAAGGTAGGAGAGCATTCCTTTAAATAGAGGCCAAATTCCCCTTTGGTTACAGCCACATAACGAATACTAATTGAAATAAATATGTTACCTAAATAAAATAGAGAAGAACGGATCAGAAGTCAACTTACAATGTGCCATTCTCCATTATTGATTGCCTTGCCACCCGTTGTTACTTTTGTCCATAATTCATTCTTGAACTGAATTTCAATCTTTCCATCACGGAGAGCAAGCAGGAACCACGATGTGCTGTCTGGAGACTCTGCATACAGAATGACTCCCTCGCTATCGTAGGTCCGGAAATCAAACTCAGCTGAAAATCTGTTTGGCAAATAAGAACTAATTAACATAAGGCAAATAAATACATTTTCAGGGAGATTTAGCAGAGGCTGCACTGCTCTGGGTAAATCTCACCCCCTATCATGTGCACACAACCTCTGGTAAATAGGCTTATTGCGGCTGTGTGAGTGTCACTGTGATACTTCCACACAACAACCTAGAGCTGCGCTTACCAATCGTAAATCAACTAGCATGACTGTAGTCTGTAAATAGAGCTCAGCGGCTCCCTGTAAATCCCTCTGTTTATATGTCATTCCCAAGTAATGATATACCTGTTTAAAATCCAGTTACTTTCACCTTATTTATTAGCTGTTAGGAGACTTCCTCTCTTCTGTAAGTGAATGACACTGAGCATGTCTGAGTTCACTGAGCTGGGGGGGGCAGTGACGAAAGGAATTTCTATACTGAAATATTTTAGTATTTATCTCTAGTTAGGAAAGACCAATGCCAGACGTATATTTATTAGACTAACATTTACCTGTGACATTTCACTTGGCCTGATTACTTTGAGACCAAAGTTTACAGGCATAACATCAGTGATAAATCTTGCTGGGAACACCTCTTTGTGGCTCAAGATTCCCACCGATTCAGCATTCAGGACAAATGTATGGCCAGTAAAAGAGAAGTTTCTGGGCTATAAGTCAGGGGAAAACGTCTTTAGGGGTAAGGCATTGCTCATTTATTATAATAATAATAAATGGGACCATGGAATATACAATGTTTATTTCTTTTCTTTGTTGTTTCTCTACATAACCACTGCGTTATAACCAGCCCCATTACTACACTATAACTATCCCCATTACTACATTATAACTATCCCCATTACTACATTATAACCAGTCCCATTACTACATTATAACTATCCCCATTACTACATTATAACTATCCCCATTACTACATTATACTATCCCCATTACTACATTATAACCAGCCCCATTACTACACTATAACTATCCCTATTACTACATTATAACCAGTCCCATTACTACATCTTACTACAGTGAGTAAGAAGTTAGATTCAGGCACAGCAGTGGATGTGGTATATTTGGATTTTGCGAAAACTTTTGATACTGTGCCACATAGGCGACTAATGTATAAACTGAGGACTGTTGGCCTTGAAGAAAACCTTTGTTCATGGATAGAGAACTGGTTATTGGATCGCAAACAGAGAGTGGAGGTAAATGGAGCTACATCTATGTGGGATAAAGTTCTATGCGGAGTGCCTCAGGGTTCTGTACTGGGGCCGCTTCTATTTAATCTGTTTATAAATGACTTAGAAGGAGGCATTGAGAGCAAGGTCTCAATGTTTGCTGATGACACTAAACTATGCAGAGCTTTGGAAACTTCAAGTGATGTGCAAGTGCTGCAAGCAGACCTAGATAGATTATCAAAATGGGCAGCAGAATGGCAGATGAGATTCAATGTTGATAAATGTAAGGTGATGCATTTGGGATTTAATAATCCCTGTGCCACCTACACCATAAATAACTCTGTGTTAAGTGCATCTGTAATGGAAAAAGATTTGGGGGTTCTGGTTGATAACAGACTTAGCTATAGCAAACAATGCCAGGTAGCAACGGCTAGAGCTAGCAAGATATTGTCTTGTATAAAGAGAGGAATAGATTCAAGAAAGAAAAATATTATTCTCCCTCTTTACAAGGAACTGGTAAGGCCTCATTTGGAATATGCGGTGCAGTTTTGGAATCCCATATACAAAAGGGACATCTTGGAAATTGAGGCAGTTCAGAGAAGGGCAACTAAATTAATAAGGGGAATGGAGGGGCTTGAATATGCAGGCAGATTAGACAAGTTAGGGCTGGTTTACTGGAAGCCGACGTTTGCGTGGGGACATGATAACCTTATACAAATATATTAATGGGCCATACAATGAACTCTTTGGTGCATTGTTTACTAATAGGTCATATCAGAGGACACGTGGACATCCTTTAAGGATGGAAGAAAAGAAGTTTCATCTTCAGGTTAGGAAAGGTTTCTTTACAGTGAGAACGGTGAAACTGTGGAACTGTCTTCTAGCAGATGTGGTAATGGCAAGTTCATTGAATAGCTTTAAAAAAGGCGTGGATGAGTTCCTAAAACTAAATAATATTGAGAATTACTGGTATTAATGAATATAGATCTGGTTGATCCAGGGATACTTTCCGATTGCCGTTTGTAATTTATCAAGGTCTGCCATTTATCAAGGTCTGCCATTTATCAAGGTCCGCCATTTATCAAGGTCTGCCATTTATCAAGGTCTGCCATTTATTACTTTATAAAGATGTCTCCACCCATACTGTACGTACCTCCTGATGTTTCTGTGACATTGGGCCAATGATATCTGTGTTATATATGGCCAGGTTAAAGGGCAAGTCCCACCTCAAACCAAAAATGTATAGTTTTAACCAGGACCCCCCCCCAAACCTAAGTTTCCACCTGACGCTCCTAAACTTCCTTACAATAAGTGACCCCTGGCTGGCATATTTATCTTCCTCTGCTGCTGTTGACAGTCACACAGCTACGTCACAGTTATTACATAAGCGATAATGCTCCCCTTATAATAAGGTAATGTAATGTCACAACCAATGGCCAACAGACGCTACTGTAGCTACTTCCAGCCATTGGCTGTGACAATAACATCATGGCCTTAAATGACAGACACTTTTCAGAAGAAGCACAGAGAACCTGTGAGCCACGGAGAGGGCCTATTCCTTGTAGGGAAGTTTAGGTGCATCGGGTGGAAATGTATTGGGGGGAATCCTGGTTAAGAATATACATTTTTGTTTAGAGGGTGGAGATACCCATTAAAGGACATGCTTACCCTCAAATTAAAAATGATATATAGGTAAATTACCCCCAAAACCCAAAACTTGAATATAATAGTTAGAAAGCTGACAGACGTAGATCTAACCTGTTATACAGCAAATTGATGTTCTCCCACTTCCTTCTGTCTTCTCTTCAAGCTCTCTAAGCTTTTTACAAGCTCGCACGTGCTCGGAGAATAACGTTCATTCATTGGCTGTGATGTAATCTGTTACATCCATCATTGACAGCCACTAACTGAAAGAACACGAAAGCAGAAAGAGAGGTAAGAGAACATTATTTGCACTTTGTATTACTTGCACTACCCTTGTATGTAACATGTGTTTTCCTTATGTATTTTAATGCAACTTTAAAGCGCCATGGAAGTTATTTGCGCTATATAAAGCCACAATAATAATAAATAATAATAACATCAGGTTAGACTTACATCTCTCAGATTCTAACTATTGTAGTTGTGGAGCTTAGGGGTAATTTCAAATACCAGTTTTCCTTTATGGGGTAAACTTGCCTTTTAATAACTGTTGATCTCCATTTATAACCCTCTGCTCAGCCCTGATTCCATGTTTGCTCTCGGATCCTGTCCTGCTTGTCACTTTATTTCAGTTACAGTTTGACCTCTGGTAGGGATCATGACTTGCTCCTGTCTTGGCTCCGTGTTACTCCGTGTTCCACTTTGTCTTGTTTGTCTGTCTTTCTGACCTTTTCAGTACATTCCTTAACCGCAGGGGTGGGGTGTGTTTGGGTAGGCGAAGGGTGCCTCGGGGTTTACAGGGTGACTCTAATATCCTTATAATTTACAGTAGGGGATAAATTATCCCTTATAATACATGATTGCCACCCAGAGTTCCCTGACCTGTATAACACAGTCTGTGTCCTTGTACCTTTATATAGACACAGAACTCCTCAGTGACTTCTAATATCCTTATAATTTACAGTATGGGATACATTATCCCTTATAATACATGAGTGGTACCCAGAGTTCCCTGACCTCTATAACACAGTCTGTGTCCTTGTACCTTTATACAGATACAGAACTCCTCAGTGACATCTCATATCCTTATCATTTACAGTAGGGGATACATTATCCCTTATAAATACATGAGTGGTACCCAGAGTTCCCTGTATAACTCAGTCTGTGTCCTTGTACCTTTATATAGACACAGAACTCCTCAGTGAATTCTAATATCCTTATAATTTACAGTAGGGGATACATTATCCCTTATAATACATGAGTGGTACCCAGAGTTCCCTGTATAACTCAGTCTGTGTCCTTGTACATTTATATAGACACACAACTCCTCAGTGACTTCTAATATCCTTATTATTTACAGTAGGGGATACATTATCCCTTATAATACATGAGTGGTACCCAGAGTTCCCTGACCTCTATAACACAGTCTGTGTCCTTGTACCTTTATATAGACACAGAACTCCTCAGTGACTTCTAATATCCTTATAATTTACAAGGGTTTTACAAAACACCCCAAGTAGGGGATACATTATCCCTTATAATACATGAGTGGTACCCAGAGTTCCCTGACCTCTATAACACAGTCTGTGTCCTTGTACCTTTATATAGACACAGAACTCCTCAGTGACATCTCATATCCTTATAATTTACAGTAGGGATACATTATCCCTTATAATACATGAGTGGTACCCAGAGTTCCCTGTATAACTCAGTCTGTATCCTTGTACCTTTATACAGACACAGAACTCCTCAGTGACTTCTAATATCCTTATAATTTACAGTAGGGATACATTAGCCCTTATAATACATGAGTGGTACCCAGAGTTCCCTGTATAACTCTATGTGGGGGGGGGGTGTATATGGAAACAGAATAATTTACAGTATTATTTATATAATCTACATTATTGGAATAGAAGGAAGCATAGACAGGTTAGTTTAGTACAACCACCATACAACTACTTAGAGCCAGTGAACACGGTAATTAAGGGCTGATCGTTAAAGCTCAGACCAGAGTAACTGGTTGGCTGGTTTCTTTATTGGCTCCATGGGAAAGTGTTACATAAGCAGTTTGGCCTGTTATTTCCATGTTTAATTGCAGGCTTTATCTTGCTGTAGCAATTAGTTTTGATTGACAGCTAAATTACTCCAGACTAAAGTTCCAGCCATTAACCACCTCCAAAATCTAGACCCTCCCTTAAGGTACAGTCCAGGACATGTTTTGTCCCCATGTAGATCATATTGACTAATACAATGTAAACAGTTCCTGCGTCTTGGGAAAGTTACAGGGCGATGCACCAACGGGCGCATCGTTCCTGATTTGGAGTTTAAGTCACGCTAACCGATGTTACATCGGTTAGCGTGACTTTAACTCCTTCCTTGCGGCGGCTGCGTGGCTAACGCGAAAGTTAACAGAGCAGCTGCCGCAAGCGATGTTATATGCCGAAATCGGCATTTTATTGCGGCACTTTCAACGCCAGCTAACAGCTGGCATTAAAAATGCCGGAATAGAAAATCACCAGGTAGCGATGTTCCGAGCGCCGCTATCGGCATATAACATCGCCGGCGCTCGGTGCATCCCCCTGTAAGTGTGTTGGTTCACTGTGGGCCATATTTTAAAAGATTGTTACACCAATCGTAAATTTCCGATCGGTTTAGTAATAACAATTAGTAAATTAGCGATAATGATTGTAAATTACCGATAACGATCAAAGATTTACGATCCCCATAGAATACCATCGCGGTAGTTTTACTAACACACAGTATTCTACAACCAAACGTTCGGAGGAAATGCACAATTGTGGCCGTTCATTATCGATAAAGCACGGTATCTCTAAATTGCAATACCGTGCTTTATAAATATGGCCCTGTGAGTCCTACCAGGGTTAACCATAACCTCTACAGCGTCCCATGTACAAACCAGATGTGTATGAGATGGCAGGGGATCACACACACAGTAACACAATGTTTCTATTATCACACACAACCCAAGTCTCATACATCTACTTACAATATAAACACAATTTTGTAGGGCTATCTATTGCAAGGATAGGCTGCATTGACAGCAGATGGGCGTAGTCTGGTGTAATTACTTAGTATTATAGGTAACCTAATATTGGAAGGACAAGTAATGTCATAAAGTTGTGAACTCATGATAAATATAAATATTAATATGTCTACACAAAGATGTTTACACCAGGCGAACAAAGGGAACCTGTTTTTCTGTGTTCCGTGCCAGCAGACTTATTGCTGCAATCATGTCATTTTCTTCTTAACCTCAATTAGAAGTGTAGCCTGGTTATACCTCTGGCTGATGCCAAGATAAAGTCCAATCCAAGGTTCCTTCAACGTCTACTTACTAACCAATCACATACTGGGTATCAGTATCTTGTAGGTCTTCAGGAAACTTTCTTGGTCAACTAGTCACTCCAGGTGGTTCCACGTGGTTCCAAGTCAAAACAGAACTGACAAAGGTTAAAAGTTACATTAAAGGACAACTTCATCCTCATAAGAACATCTTTTAGAAAGAATGGCCTCTTTAAAATATGTTGATATATCATAGTTTGTCCTATGAATTCATTACTGTATGCCTGCTATGATTCTGGATGCCTCATGGAAACTGAGCAATTTAGAAACCTGTACTGAGCCTGTACTGAGCCTGGGCATGCTCAGAAGAGGCAGACAGAGGATTAACATTCAGTCATTGGCTGCGATGTCAACTGCCAAATCCATAACTGACAGTTGCTAACTGGAAGAACCAGGAAGCAGAAACAGGGGAAACAGGACATTGTGCAGGATTTCAGGTTAGACTTATATACTTCACATTTCAATCTATTACAGTTTAGGGTTTTGGGGGGTGATTTACCTGTATGTAAGTTTTAAAAGTTGAAGGCTGGACCTACCCTATTTAAGTTCTTACATAGTTCAGATAAGTAACATTTCCACTTTATGTAATAGTAATTTGCTTCTGTATGTCATTTAACTCTGTAGGAAGATAGACCAAACTTCCATGTGGTGGAAGCTCCCCTAACCCAGCCCATTAATTGTAAGTTTTTATTTCTTTGGTATTAAAGGACAATAATCATATTCTTTGAACACCTCTTCCCTTTAAAAGAACCCAGAGTGAGGACCTAAACCACTGGGTTCAACTTCTGAGTTGACTTAGTCCATCAAGGGTGACATGCAATGCATGACTTTAGGATGGATGGCCATTTTGGGTGAGTATAGTTTATATGTATGGGTGCTCAATCGAGCATCGTTTATAATTCCCCAAATTGGCTCATCCACAATGCCTACCCAAGTGGTTGTTTCTTTATGAACCCTAAGACTGGGTAAAAAACGACAACGACGGATCCCAAACAATGCAGGTGATTAATGCCCAAATCGGCTTTTCACCAGTTGTTTGATGCCCGTCACAACCATATGTGTGTCCGAAGCTTAACTCTTATCGCCCCATGTTTTATTATTTAATCCTTATTAAAATCCATTCTCTCTGGACTATGGATATTTGCTTGAGTGGAATCCCGTAGCCTAAAGCTGGGTCCCCTATTGGGAGCAGAAATGATTTTGAATGAAATCAGTTAAAATATTTTTCCATGCCCTGCACTTTATAAATAGCCATTTTTTTATTTCTATTTTATAAATAGCCATTTATGGCAAAGTATTGAGCTTTTATAAATAGGGCCCATTATGGCGTTTGTCAGCATTAAATAAATCACTGGCATTCAGGCTTCTAACTTGATGAATTCGTCTTTGATTCGGTTGCATTCCTGGGACTTAGTAAACTTCTGGACGAGTTGTGAGATCAGTTCAGGATGTGTACTTTTAATTGGACATTTCTAAAGAACAAGGTGACCTTCTTGGAATTTTATACAGCAAACTCCTGGTCCAATTTCAGCAAGAAACAAATCTAAACCTACACAATGCGCACTAAATGTTATCTACCATTAAAACTGGTTTGGAATCTTCCACATGCTGTCCCTTTAATTCTTCCATTCTTCCATGAGGAGGGGTCCTGATGTGCCAAACAGACAAGGCCCTAAATAGAGTTAAACGTTGAATACCTACATCCAAAGAGATGCAGCTTGGGTAATTGGCTTCCATCTATAATATCCTCTCTGTTAAACACCCTAGTTACTTAAGTCGTATGGTCCTTCAACAAGGGCCAATCTATAACATCTTTGGGCAGCGTAGTTACAGTACTGAAAGCTTTGCATGTTCCATTGTAGAGAGTTTTGTAAAAGAGTAGAATATCACTATGGCTGTCAGTGGACAGCATGGTGGCTCAGTGGTTAGCACTGATTCCTTGCAGCAGTGAAGTCCTGAGTTCGATTCCACCTTTGGACACATCTGCAAGGAGTTTGTATGTTCTCCCCGTGCTTGCGTGGGTTTCCTCCGGGCACTCCGGTTTCCACCACAATCATAAAGACATACTGATAGGTTGTATATGTACATAAAGTGATTAGATTGTAAGCTCTTTGGGGCAGGGCCAGATGTGAATGTATACATGTCATTGTAAAGCACAACGGAAGATGTTGGCGCTATATACATTTACAATAATTGTAATATCATGCTATCTTGGTTTATATTGGTAAACGCAGGTGTTTCTCTGCATCCTGACCTTTTTTTCTCAGTGAAGATGGAAACCTGTGTAAATTATTATTATTATTTATTTATATCACTATAGATTAGTACCAGTGTTTACTGATGCTGCTTTCTGATAGGTTAACTCTCTATCCATAGCCATCTACTAAGCAGCTTTTTCTAAGAATATATTGCCCAGCCTTGTTGGCATCACAACATTCCCCAAAAGTCTACAAATTTCCAAATGAAACTGATCAGACTCATGGCTACAAATTGAAGCATAGGGGATTGGTTCTTGCCATTTGATTGGTGAAATGAGCAGTTGTTTTCATGCTATCCATGTTGAAATCATTCAGTGTAAGAAAGTCAACATCAGCCAATCACAGACACGGCTGCTGGCTATTGAGATAGACAAGGGAACAAAAGTTGGGCAGATACTTTTTTACACACAGGAAGGCTCCTATTCTTCACTTTTCTGGACTTTGCTTGACTTTGCTTTGCTTGGCAGTAGAACCATATGGAGCAGTGGGGCCAGCAGTGGGTTCAATTTTAGTTTTGGGGGTGGACATGCCCTTTAAAATAGAAAAAAAACTGGTTGATTGCCAGTTTCCTGCTCCCAAGCCCAACTGATATTTTATTTATTAGGTGTATTAGTAATAGATATTTAAATATATTAAGTAATAGATAGATATTTAAAGGACAACTAAAGCCTCAGAACAACACTGAACCAGAAGGCAGAACACCTTGATATAAAGCCAGTAATCAGTGTCTTACCTCTCATTTTGATATGAGTGCTGGGAAATTTACCTAAATAATATATGGTTTTTGCTTAATATCACAGCATTCTAATGTCACACAGTCTGGTCAACGACCATTATGTTCTGCACATGCTCAGTCCTTAGCTATGGCAGAAATTGTTAGTTGGTCACACCCATTAATACTCTCTAGCCAATACTTTTAGAGGACAGATAAAGCAAGAAAGCATGTGACTGAGGTAAGGAGGTGTGGCCTGACACTGCACATACACACAGATACTTCATCCAGTTCTTAACAGGCTTACATTTACTATAATACGATTTACTGAAATGGTATTTTATAGCTTATTGATGTTTTTAGGGGGGTTATTTTCAGATTATGGAGTATAGAAAATTGGGTTTAGTTTTCCTTTAAGGATAATTATTGTCCTTCTTCTGACCTTCTGAGTAAGCTGGCTCCTCCCTCCATGCAGTCAATCCTTATCAAGGCTGTGACGGCTGACATCACAATCAATGATTGACAGCTCTTTCCTTTGCCAGAAAGGGACAGAATGGGGGAAATACATATCATGAAATATCTGGTTACAAATGCAAATGATAAAGTGTTAAAAATAGCAGGGGTTGGGGCAGGTAAGGACAAGTGACCAGCTTTTTTGTTTTAAGGGTGGGCATGCCCTTTTAAAATCTCACTGAGCATCTGCAGATAGGTATCTTGGCTAATAGCAGAATTAAACCTATAGTATTACCAATATTCTGCTAATTCTGCTGAGAAGCACAACTATACAATACAATAGCTAGGATTATTAGATTCCAGTCAGGGTCATTTATATTTTAACTTTACCTTTAATCGTCAGCCTATGAACGTTTCCAGGACTTTCTGGTCTCTTCTAGCAGCTATCATTTTAAATGGTGCTCATTTTGCCTCAACCAATCAAATCTTATTTAACATTTGAATGCTAACATCTGATTGGTTGGGGCAAAAGTAGCACCATTTAAAATAAGAACTTTTATTGAATCTCCCTGATAGAGTCACCATAAAGGATGAGTCATTACTCAGCCAAAGCTTGTTTTTATTTTCATTAAATGTTATTTAATTAAAAAAAATGACATTAGGTTAAAATTCAGGGGAAAAAGACAGATTTAATTTATTTTAAGTGCCAAGAAAAGTAATGAATTTAGATATTACGGTTTGGAGAGGGGACAGGGTACATCGACCCTCTCATTTGACCCTAACCCCATCTGCTATTTTCAAAACTTTTTTTACATGCATTTCTAAACAAATATTTATTAGTGGCTATTGTCCCTGTTTTCTTCCTTACTGACAGAGGTTGCCGCCTCCTTCCCTCTGCTCAATGAGCTTGTAGGAACTTGAGCATGTGCAGAGGAGGCAGCAGGGGAAACAACAGTCAATCCTTGGTTGTGATGTCATTTTTCACAGCCTTGATTGACTGCATGGAGGGAGGAGCCATCTTATTATGCCAGAATGGGGGAAATAATTATCCTTAAATATCTGGTTAGTAATGCCATACCCCCCTAAAATTTCTGGATGACGCACCATGACGGGGGCACAGGCTATTGATAATGTAATAGTTCTGCTCCCAGAATACCATGCCCCTGAACTCCGGGGGCAGTCCCTTCCAACCGTGTCTGTCCCGGAGAAACCTTGATGGTATTACATCTAATAATACGCTGAATATATGGGTTGGACATGCCTACCTTGCTTAAATTAATCACTAGCAGGGTAATCCAATAAAATGTCTTATTGTTTAAAATGGTGCTAATTTTGCCCCAACCAATCAGATGTTAGCTTTCAAATGTTAAATAACATCTGATTGGTTGGGGCAAAATTAGCACCATTTTAAACGATAAGAACTTTTATTGAATCTCCCTGTAGGTCTATTAGCATCAGAACTTTAGCATTCTGTTAAAGGAGAAGTTCTCCCCAAAACATATATTCCTGTCACTTACAGGCCAAAAACTAATGAATAAAACAATCTCTCGACTTTCTATGTAATCCCTAATCAAAGATATGCAGTAAAATCGTACAGTACTGGATCCTTGTAGTTATTGCCCCCTCCCCTAGCTCTGTGACCTCAGACATGCTCAGTATGTTTCATCTATGGTTGGTGGATTCAGATATGTCTGGAATACAATCAGAACTACAATTAGCAAACAACACACCTTGCTCTGCCCACAATCTACCTATTCCAGGACAAGGTCTGGAAATCCTAGGATTGGGCCCCAAAAATTGCACTGACCGAGGATTAAACATTATTATTATTATGGATTTATTTAGCGCCAACATCTTCCGTAGCACTTTACAATTACATGTATACATTCACATCAGGCCCTGCCCTGAAGAGCTTACAATCTAAGCACATTTATTTGACACATACAACCTATCAGTATGTCTTTATGATTGTGGGGGAAACCGGAGTGCCCGGAGGAAATCCACGCAAGCACAGGGAGAACATACAAACTCCTTGCAGATGTGTCCAGGGGTGGAATCGAACTCAGGACCTCAGTGCTGCAAGGTATCAGTGCTAACCACTGAGCCACCGTGCTGTCCTTATTAATAATACACCTTGTGCAAATAAAATTTACTGTAAATTATAGTATGAAATACATGGCATATAGATCCTACTTCTAATGGGGTATATTTTGTAAATTATATAAATAATAATCTATAATAATAAAATCTATAAAACTATAAACAGATATGCAATTTATAAACAATTTCTGATCATTTTCTAAATTAACACCAAGACAATATTAAAAAAAACAAATACCTAAAAGTTAGAATGTAACATTTAAATCTATAACCTGCCCTTACCCTTACTATACTAACAGATTGTTAAAACTAACAGATTGTTAAAACCAGAAGTAGGCATGACATCATTGTTTGCTAGTTCTACTTAATCACCCGACTTAATTGCCCTCTTAGGGATTTAGGCTCCTGACAAATTAAGTTCAACTGCTTTTTTCCCCTCACTTGAAGTCAAGAACATTTTATTTTATCAACTTCAAAATTTGACTGTTCTGCAGAGAGTGTTTATCACAATGGCTATAAAGATGTGTCTATTGTTAATTGCAAAATCTACAGCTTTCTGTTATAGTTTCTCAATGTAGCAGAACATGAAGGTAATATTCTATTATCATGTAAAAATATCTAGTAATAAGAATTATTCTCACTACAGATTAATTATGAATGGTCTCTCAACCCCAGAAGAATCTTATATCTCCTCCAAAACCCTATCTGTAAAGTTAGCCATAGGATTGTTAATGTACATGTTACTACTATGTTATTATGTTTGCGTTTCATATACCAATTAATAGTAAGTTCTCTTGTTTCCTTTACTGGATAATATTAGGAGCTTGGATTTTTCCTTATTCAGTACTTGGGTGTAGAAATGGCCAGACTCACTAAAATCTGTTCATAACTTACTCTGATGTGTTTGTGTAGCTGCATGACGTGAATACAGTACTTGTTTTTCTCAAGCTCAGTCCCTCAGTCCCCCAGCCTCCTGCCAGACTATCTGACTGTCTGTGAGGGCAAGCATGCTCAGTAATCCCTATGATATAAGAAAGAAGAAAAAAGGAGAAATTGGCTCATGCAAAGTTCTAACTTTATTAGTACATAACTATAAGATCTAAAAATGTTAAAAACTGCCAAGGAGGTCCCCATCCAAATCAGTATCATCAGAACACTATTAGCCATACATCAATATAGTAAATGCATCTCAAAGCATAGAATTACTTATCAGTCAGTCAGTCTGTGCACGGAACAAGCAGTGAATGCAGACTATAGTATAGTATTTGAGGTACATTATAAAGACATACGTCCATCCAGTCAAACATTTATACTCTACCCATAATGTCTGCCTAACAGTTACATAGTAACATAGTATTGGAGGTTGTATAAAATACCTTACCCATAATGTCTGTTTAACAGATACATAGTAACATAGTATTGGAAGTTATATAAAGACATACGTCCATCTAGTCCAACCTTTATACCCTACCCATAATATCTGTATAACAGTTACATAGTACCATAGTATTGGAGGTTGAATAAAGATATACGTCCATTTAGTCCAACCTTTATACCCTACCCATAATGTCTGTATAACAGTTACATAGTAACATAGTATTGGAGGTTGTATAAAGACATACGTCCATCCAGTCCATCCAGTCCAACCCATCTAGCAATATCCTCAATATTCCCTGCTTAACTGTTGATCCCGAGGAAAACCCACCAAATTTTATGAAGGGGAAAAAAATTCCTTCCTGACTCCAAGTGGCAATGGGAAATTTCCCTGGATCAACTCTACTTTATGTATCAATACCAGTAACTTGTAACATTCCTTGTTTGTAGAAACTCATCCAGCTTTTTATTAAACTGACCAATGAACCTGCCATAACAACATCCACTGGAAGACAGTTCCATAGCTTTACTGTTCTCACAGTGACAAACCCTTTCCCAACTCTACTTTATGTATCAATACCAGTAACTTGTAACATTCCTTGTTTGCAGAAACTCATCCAGCTTTTTATTAAACTATCCAATGAACCTGCCATAACAACGTCCACTGGAAGACAGTTCCATAGCTTTACCGTTCTCACAGTGACAAACCCTTTCCCAACTCTACTTTATGTATCAATACCAGTCCCATTACTACATTATAACCAGTCCCATTACTACATTATAACTATCCCCATTACTACATTATAACCAGTCCCTTTTACAAGCAATCTATGTATGTAATTTTCAATAAAAATTCAACGTACAGCTTAATATATAGTCACCCTGGAGAAACACAGAACAGCACAGTCAAATATCTTGATGAAATCACAAGCTTCGGGCTATGTGCAAGTATTTTACCACAGACAGTGGGGTCCCAGGCTCACTAGAGGCTCTGAGAATTGTATTTGAACAACAGCTGGATGCCTGCAGGTAGAACATCTCCTATTTTACATTTCTGGCATTACATTTTCCACCTGCAGCACCGATGTTCCAAGGAGGATTTAAATTCACTCTACGTTGAGAGGCCACATTCTCATTCTGTATCATTTAGATCTTGTGGCTCCTTATGTGTTTCTTAAATTAGTAATAGGAAGAACCAATAACAAAGGAAGTGATGAGCCAGTAGAGACATTTACTCTATGCCCCCACCATGTAACAGAAATCCATAATCCAATAATTTTGCATTTACGAATCCTTAGCTTACCTGCTAACATCTGGCAGCTTAAATCGTAAATACACTATTGGGGTCCCTGTAAACTGTTCAGCCAAGTTCAGCAGTTCGTAGTTTGTTTCAAGGTTAAGGGCAACACAAATGGGGATACTCTGGAAAAAAAATGTTAAAAGTAAGGGAGCTGCAGATAAGTCAAGGCTTTTTAAATAACCATTGAATAAATGTCAAGATTGGGGAGATTGTAGGATACCAAAAGCAGCATGTTTAATTAGACATGTAAGCTACAAGAAAACAAACAATTTCAGATTATTTTATCGGAAACTCTAATGGCAAGACACCACTCTGCTATAGTTAAAGGGTTAATTTATAAAATTTATATATGAAATGATGACAGAAGATAAGGCACCAATTTCACACTCTGAATCAATAGAGATCTACATTATTGGACAGACAGCAGGGGGAGATGTATTACACCTTTGTAATGGTATAACGTTACTACTAGTAGTCTTATCCTTCTCTCTGCTTTCATTAAGAGAAATACACTAAACATGAAATATTTGTTGTATTCAGTCAGATCAACTGGACTTAAATTTAATTCTTGAAGAAATTTCGCCAGTCATCCGACTGGATATCTCAATTCAGAAAGCCAGTCGGATGACTAGCGAAACGTCTTCAAGAAGTAAACTTTAAGTCCAGTTGATCTGATTCAATACAACAGATATACCATGACCTGGATGAATGAGAACCTTCACAAGCACTAAACATTAGATTATTTTGGAGTAAAACTTTAAAATACAGAATCATTGCACAAACACTGATTTACCACTAGATGTCAGCAGCTAGCTTCGGATTGCATTTTGTAATCATGGGTTATTGATGAAGTAAACCCACCAGCGAAAAACATTCAACAAATAGATGTTATAAGGTGCAAAATATCCTTTTGCTCAATGTAATAATAAAAGAAAATATTATTACAAATAAACAATGGGGTTCCCCGCACTCCTCTTACTTGCTTGTTTATATTTACATGCTGGGTGCCGCTAATCCACTGCGGCTAGTTTGTCATTGTGTTTTGTAGTAAAGTAGTATTTTGAGGTTGAATAAAGATGTAAGTCCAATTCAACCCACTCAGAAACACCCACACTTCCTGATAATTGTTGATCCAGAGGAAGGCAAAAAAAAATTAGACATTAGATATTACAGTGTTATTAAAGGGGATGTAAAGACCACAGAGGTAGAGAATATATTTAACAAAATACCCACAGCCTGGAAATGTAAATCTGCTCTGGAATGAAAAATGAAATGATCTTAACCATCCAATAATCTACTGATCTTAGTGTATATTTTTCTCTTCCATTGTACATGTGTTTAATGCCCTGAGTCTACATTATACACATAGGCCACATTTATGGGGAGGCAGTTATACAGTCTTTAATTCTTTCATTGTGCCGGCTGCGTGGGTATCACAATAGATAAGGAGTTCAATATGCGGTGTGTATTTTTATTATCCGGTGATTAAGTCATTGTGGATTTACGCTAAGTGCATATTGAATTAGCAGGGGGAGATTTACCTGGAGCTGTAGTGGCTCTTGTTAAATATCCCCATTGTTATTATCCCTAAAGGTTCACACACACGTGCAATTTGCGAGCGAGCAACGACCCCTGACGGCCGAGCGTTACACACAACAAACGTCCGTTTCGGCCGAGAATCATTCATGTGTATGTGTTCATTCGGGGGTCGTTCGCCGATCCGCCAGGCAGAACAACAAACAACCGTGTGACACCTTCCTCAATGTCCATGTGACTCCTTCCTCAGACCTTACAAAAAAGTTTCTGAGGAAGGTGTCACACGGACGCCAAAACGTCACTTGTTTAAATAAATACACTTTTTATCTTCAAGATAAATTAAATATTTCTTTGAATATATTGACCAATGGCTATGGCACCTAGAGCAGCACCCAGCATATTTTTACCTATTTTTACATATAGTGTGGGTGAAAACCTTGGTTTCTACCTTTACATATGTACACTGTTACAAATTAAATTATATGTGATGAATGTCAAGAATTGTAATTACTATTATACTCTTGAATACTACTTCTTTAGCTTATCTTTGAGATGAGTTTAGTCAATAATATACAATTATACAGTTATTACTATAAAGACAAATGTAACCACCCTTGTGATAGACAAATGTAACTTTATTGATATCAATGCATTCATTTTTTACAAAATGTTATTGACTTACTGTCATTCTATTAGATTAATTAACTTGAGTTTATAAAAAAAAATGATTTGCAGCGATGAAAGTAGAGGCGACTCCTACCAGCACTTTTTTCTAGGCCTTTCCTATAATAAATACTGTTGCATGAAAATACTACATTGGATTGAACCAATCAAAATGCTCATTTTTGCACCATCGATCTTCATCAGATTTGAAATCTGCTTAAGACAGGGACTGAAAGATTGGGTTAAAAAATAAAAAAATCACCCATCCCAACCCATTTGCCCTTTTTCAATCGATTGTTTGGTATCATCAAGCAGTTGACATCGATTGGTCAAGTCGAATGAAAAATCTACCCCATATATGGCATGCTAAATACCATGCTTGTGTTGTTTCATTACTGTGCTGTATCATTGTGCTGACTAGTTACAATGCCCCCCAGACTAATACACCCCCAATTTAATTATTGTACCATTGCAGGTCCACAACATTACATAATATGGGCCATACCATCACATAAAATGGACCATACCATTATTTAAAGACATTGATGCTGCTTTAAACCAATCCAACCTAATGTTACATCAACATACTATAGAACAATAAACCCTTTTATTATTATAACAGAGGTGGATGAATTATTTTTGGCTTTAGGAGCCAATAATAACATTTTAGGAGCCAATCTAGCCTTTTTTATTTCCATAAACATCAAAGGAAACCCTCAATTTAATCTATAATCTAGGCATTGGCTACCTAGCTCAAGGGATTTGTCCAGTCCTGACTATAGGTACCTTTAAAGAGATTAAAGGACAGACCATTATAAAGAATCATTCATTTTGCTATTGTTCTTCCAGACTTAAAACAAGCCGATTAGATTAGATGTAATTCTGTTTCCCCCAAAACTGTGTTCATATGGATTCAAATGCCCCTGCTTATTTAGCATTGTTTCCAGTCCCACACCGGATTGATATAAGGAGTTTTAAGCCTTGTGGATATAGAGAATTGGTTTTCCTTGTGTTTTCTCTGAACACAGCCTGTGCTATATAAAACCCGAGTATTGTTCCTTGCTGAATGCCACAGATGTCTATAATCTGTATTTCTGTTCCTTTTATGTCTCTTCAGAAAACATTTCTAGCCAGCATGACCCTATCACAGATCGCATTAGTTAAGGGCGCTTGAATGTTAAAAACCGCGTTCCAGCTGTGCTGCACAAAACCCATGTTCAGAGGAACATAAGCCGGGCTCTGCAATGCTTTTTTTGCGAGCGGCACCGCAGGAGCTTTTTTAGGGACTTAAAACAGGATCTAAGACACTGGCACGTTCCAGCCTGCACGCCAGAGCTGTGGAGGAATCACACAAAACCGTAGCCCGCAGAGCCAGTATTGTTCGCCAAGTTCCTCTCAAAATGTGCCAATCGTGTGAAGCAGTTTAACACGAGGTCCTCGAAGAGAATTAATTCTTATAAGAGACATCTAGAATACATTACATAGGGAAACAAGAACAAACAATAACAAGGATGAGCCCACTGGTGTCATGACAGTGACAGAAAACACTAGCATGAGGAAGGATTCCGTTGCAATAATCAGGAACAAAGACACATTAAATGGCTGACAAAGAGCAGCGGATCTGCGGCACAATAAACCACAGCGAAACGTACAGCCCTCCAGGCAATAAAAGGTCAAATGAGCTTCCACAAATCACTCAATAAAACATATGAAATCCCATCAGCTCTGCCAGCAGCGACCTGCAGTAGTATTTCTACCAGAAAACAACCCCCATAAACATCCACTTCTATTGAGATGAATAGCCCAAGCACCTCACCTATACCGCAATAACCGACAGTAACCCAGAGGAGACACACAGTACACAGCCTTTGATTACAATGCGGTCAAGGACTTTGCTAAGTCTGTGTCACTGCTTTGAAAATGATGGTGGTAATTTTCTTTTTTAGGTCACGATCTTAAAGAATAAAAGGAATGGGCAGTTTAATGGCTGGCAATGTCTGTAAGATTATCCAAGTCCAAAGTAAACATATATACGGATTGGCTAAAAATCCCATGAAAGCCGAGAGGGGACACATACATCTGCCTCTATGAACTCATTTGGAAGAGATTTACGCAAAGAAGGACAAATAAGGACAATACTTTGTACCATGGAAAGCTGTAGATAAGTTCTCTAGGGAAAACACTGATCTCGCTAGCATAAAAAATTAGATTTTTAGACCAATATTATTCTCCCTATACAAAATCAGTTCCCTACGCTTTAGTATAGAGAGCGCTATGTGTGGACCCCCGAACAATCTTCCATATACTCAGTATAGGTAGATGGAATCAGCACTGTATACAGCCACATCTATAGCCGGTGACAGATGAAATTCAATGGAATATGTCAGTGATCTGCTTCAAATTGGTCCTGCGTGTACCCAGCTTTTGAGCACAGGCATTTTATTATATCAAATTCAAACAACTAAGTTAAAACAATGCTATTGGACTGTAATTGGAGATCCCCCATCCACATGGCTACCAACTACACATTCAACCAGCATGAATATTTCTGTAATAACAGTATATTGATACAGAGCTACTATAACAATAGTGCACGCAATGCGCTCTCGTGTACCGGTAACAAGCGCAAAAAAAGCAAGCGTTACTGTGCACGCTTCTAGGAGCGCATTACAGTGTGGCCTCGGCCTAAGTCTGGGCATTGATATTGGTAAGTAACACCAAAGCAACACAATCTTAACATAACGATCATTATCGATATTTAACACTGCGGACATAAATAAGAATCGTTACTGTTAACAATGAGGTCATAAAATATCTTCTATCTATATCATTGCATAGCAACGTGAATGACAGTATTGTCACATCATAAATCAATTATTATTTTTATTATTATTCTGGATTTATATAGCGCCAACATCTTCTGTGGCGCTTTACGATTACATAGTCATACAGGGTAGTACATGTTATACAAAGTCATACATATTACATACACAGGTAATACATAATATAAGTAAACAGAGTGAGGAGTTTCTTACAGCAATACCGTGATACAATAGGAGAGAGGACCCTGCCCAAAGAGCTTACAGTCTAGAGGAAATGGGGGTGAGACATAAGGTGATGGGAATCGGTCGGCTGTAAATAGATTGGCAGTGGTGTGTGAAAGGCGGGTTGGATCATATTGGGTAGTAAGAGGGGTAATGTTTAGGCCAGGTTATATGATTGCCTAAAGAGGTGGGTTTTAAGGTTACGTTTAAAGGTGTTAAGGGCTGGTGAGTGACGGAGAGATGGAGGAAGAGAGTTCGAGAGCAGAGGGTCAGCATGAGCAATGTCCTGAATGCAGGCATGGGAAGAGGTGACCAGGGTGGATGAGAGGAGGATATCTTTTGCGGAGCAGAGGTTGCGTCTGGATGGTATCGCTGGATCAGTTCTGAGATATATAGAGGGGCAGTGTTGGATAGTACTTTATAGGATAAGGTAAGCAGTTTGAACTGAATCCTTTGCGTGATGGGCAACCAGTGGAGGGACTGACAGAGACGAGATGCATTAGAGAAGCGAGAAGAGAAATAAATGAGACAGCAGGGTTGAGGATGGATTGAAGTGGCGCTAGGCAGTTGTTTGGTAAACCACACAGGAGTGCGTTGCAGTAGTCTAGCTGGGATATGATTAGGGCATAGACTAGGATTTTTGTAGCTTCATTCGAGAGGAAGGGTCGAAAGCAGGAGGTGTTTCTGAGTTGGAGCCGACAGAAGTTGGCAAGTGAATTGACATGGGGTTTAAAGGAAAGATAGGAATCTAGCATTATTCCCAGGCAGCGGACATGAGGAAATGGGGATATAGTTTTTTTTTAATATTAATAGTAAGTAATACTAATACTACTAATAGTAATATTAGGGAGGGGAACAGATCGTGAGGGTGGGGAAAGGACAGGTTCGTTCTTGTCCATGTTGAGTTTGAGGAAGCAGGAGGACATGAAGGCAGAGATGGCACTAAGGCAGTCGGGGACCTGGGATGTCAGTGTAGGGAGATATGGGGCAGAGATGTAAATCTGGGTATTAGCCACATACACATGATATTGGAATCCAAATGAACTAATGAGTTGTCCAAGGCCATAGGTGTAGATGGAGAAAAGAAGAGGGCCGAGTACTGAGCCTTGTGGGACCCCCACAGAGAGGGGGCAAGGGGTGGAGCTAATTCCAGAGTGGAAAACACTAAAGGTCCTACCAGAGAGATAGGAGGATAGCCAAGAAAGTGCAGTGTCCTGGATACCTAAGGAGGCCAGGATTTGAAGAAGTAGTGGGTGTTCAACAGTATCAAAAGCAGAGGACAGATCAAAACGAATGAGCAAAGAGTAGTGCACTTTAGATTTAGCACTAAGTAGATCATTGGTCACTTTAGTGAGGGTAGTTTCTGTAGAGTGGTTAGGGTGGAAGCCTGACTGGAGGTGGTCAAACAGAGAGTTAACAGACAGGTGACTGACAAGGTCAGCAGAGACTTGTCTTTCCACTAGTTTGGAAGCAAAAGGGAGAAGAGAGACAGGCTGGTAGCTGGAAAGAGCAGATGAGTCAAGGGAGAGTTTTTTAAGTATAGGGGATACCACGGCATGTTTAAATGATACCACGGCATGTTTAAATGAAGAGGGAAAAATACCAGTGGATAGGGACAAGTTAAAGAGAGAGGTTAGGGCTGGTATGAAGGAAGAGGAGAGCGGGGGAATGAGATGAGAGGGAATGGGTTCGAGGGGGATGTTTTTGATTTTTTTCTGTGAAATAAGAGGCTATATCATCAGCCAATAAACAGGAGGCAGATGGAGGGAGTTGAAAACTTTGAAGAGCTGTTTGGGGTTATGGGATTGTGAGGATATGAGTGAAGAGAAGTAGTTTTGTTTGGCTAAGGACAAAGCACCTCTGATTCGGTAAAGGGCACTTTTAAATTCGAGAAAGTCGATATTTTTGTTACTCTTAGCTTAAGCTCGGTTATACAGGATTGCCTTTTCAACTTTTTAATCTGTTCCATAAGCTATGGTTGTGGGTTCTTGCGACCAAGGCGACTGGTGTATAACGGAGCAACGGAGTTGAGGGCAATGGAAACAGTGTTATGGTAGTGGGCAGCTGCAAGATCAGGGTCAGAGAAGGAGGGCATGGAGATAAGTTGTTGGAGGGGGATAGAGAGCGAATAGGGGTTGAGATTATGCAGGTCTCTGCATCTGTACATTTGTTTGTTAGGGGTTACGGCCGAGACAGATGACACAAGATTACATTTGAGAAGATTATGATCAGATAGAGGAAAGGGAGAGTTGGAGAAGTTAGATATGGATCAGAGGCAAGTGAAGACTAGATCCAGTGTGTGCCTATTACAATGGGTCTGAGCAGAGGACCATTGAGTAAGGCCAAGGGAGGAGGTAAGAGAGAGAAGTTTGGTGACAGCAGAAGTGTTGATATCGATGGGGATATTGAAATCCCCTAAGATAATTGAGGGGATGTCAGTGGATAGAAAGTGGGACAACCAAGCAGAGAAGTGGTCAAAGAAAGTAGTGGTCTGGCCGGGTGCTCAATAAATAACCGCAATCTGTAGGGGCGTGGGAGAGTGAACATGGACTGAGTGGAACTCAAAAGATAGACGGGAGAGGGCTGGTAAGGGTGTGATGGGTTTGAAAGTACAGAGCTCAGAGAGAAGAATACCAACTCCCCCACCAGCGCGGTAGTGTTAACTAACACTGTGGTCATTAATTAGATATCAGTATTGGTAACTAACACTGTGGTCGTTAATTAGATATTGGTATTATTAACTAACACTGTGGTTGTTAATTAGATATCAGTATTGATAACTAACACTGTGGTCATTAATTAAATATCAGTATTGATAACTAACACTGTGGTCATTAATTAAATATCAGTATTGATAACTAACACTGTGGTTGTTAATTAGATATCATGTGTAATGCCGCCTGGTACGTGTTTGATAAATGTCGTAATGCGTCTGGTACATGTGATGGATAAATGTCGTAATGCGCTCTGGTACATTGTGATTGATAAATGTCTAATGCGTCCTGGTACATGTGATTGATAAATGTCGTAATGCGCCTGGTCATGTGATTGGATAAATGTCGTAATGCGCTCTGGTCATGTGATTGATAATGTCGTAATGGCGCCTGTACATGTGATTGATAAATGTCGTAATGCGTCTGTACATGTGATTGATAAATGTCGTAATGCGCCTGGTACATGTGATTGATAAACTGTCGTGAATGCGCCTGGTACATGTGATTGTGATTGATAAATGTCGTAATGCGTCTGGTACATGTGGATGTTAATAAATGTCGTAATTGCGTCTGGTACATGTGATTGATAAATGTCATAATGCGTCTGGTACTGTGAATGATAACTTCGTAATGCATCTGGTACATGTGATTGATAATGTCTTAATGCGTCTGGTACATTGATTGATAAGTGTCGTAACGTGTCTGGTACGTGATTGATAATTGTCCGTAATGCGTCTGGTACATGTGATTGATAATGTCGTAATGTTTCTGGTACAGTGATTATAAATTTTGTACACGGTATTGATATTTTGAATGATTTGATCAAATTTCCAACAAACCGCTGGCAATTCCCAGTATGTGGGAGGGGGCTTTAGAAACCATGTGGATCGATTGTCTCAGCACCATTTATTCCTGAACAATGGACCGGTCGTGCTTTTAATATCAAACTTATGTGTAATTTAATGACGACCTTAATTCCATGTCCTTGGCTATTAACTAAAGGGAATTTATTTCATTAGTAACATTTAGTCTGATGACTATATGTTATAATGAAACGTTGTGAATTTCCATAAGAACATTAAAAGGTTTTCTCTGCCCACCTGAAATAATTCAAGGGTTCTTATATTTGTAGGCTTATGTTTGTTGTTTTTTTTTTAAATCGTTGTCCCTCTCTTCCGAACAAATCAAATGGTGGCGCTATTCTTCATCTGATTGTGGTTGCCTATGAAAGAACTGACCTCTTGGCAGAGCAGGTGAATCTTGGTACTGCAAACAATAATGTTGTCACAATGAGCTTTATGGTTAATGTTTCTGCTCAGCTTTTTCTATCTCCCCTATTTAAATCTATGTTTTCATTTGTAAGCAGTGGTTTGCTACATGCCAACATACAAGGCAGATGTGTCTTTTAAAGTCAGTGTCTTCATTTTCTGCTATGTCAACGCTCGCCCTGATCTGACTGTCTGTACGGGAGATGGTACAGGGAACCGTACAGAACCAGTACACAAATCCCGGGAGATGGTACAGGAACTGTACAGAACCAGTACACAAATCCCGGGAGATGGTACAAGGGAACCGTACAGAACCAGTACACAAATCCCGGGAGATGGGTACAAGGGAACCGTACAGAACCAGTACACAAATCCCGGGAGATGGTCCAGGGGAACCGTACAGAACCAGTCCACAAATCCCGGGAGATGGTACAGGGTAACCGTACAGAACCAGTACACAAATCCCGGGAGATGGTACAGGGAACCGTACAGAACCAGTACAAAACAAATCCCGGGAGATGGTACAGGGGACCGTACGAAACCAGTCACACAATCCCGAGATGGTCAAGGAACGTACAGACCAGTACACAAATCCCGGGAGATGGTACAGGGGAACCGTTCAGAACCAGTACACAAATCCCGGGAGATGGTACAGGGGAACCGTACAGAACCAGTACCACATCCGGGAGATGGTACAGGGAACCGTACAGAACCAGTACAAAATCCCGGAGATGGTACAGGGGAACCGTTCAGACCAGTACACAAAATCCCGGAGAGGTACAGGGGAACCGTACGTATCCAGTACACAAATCCCGGGAATGGTACCGGGGAACCGTTAAGAACCAGTACACAAATCCCGGGAGATGTACAGGGGAACCGTTCAGACCGTACCCAAAGTCCGGGAGATGGTACAGGGGAACCGTACAGAACCAGTAACACAAATCCCGGGAGTGGTAGCAGGGGAACCCGACAGAACCAGTCACACAAATCCCGGAAGATGGTACAGGGAACCGTCCAGAACCAGTACACAAATCCGGGAGATGGTTCAGGGAACCGTACAGTATCATACACAAATCCCGTAGATGGTACAGGACCGTTCAGAACCATTACACAATCCCAGGAATGGTTCAGGGGAAACCGTACAGAACCAGTACACAAATCCCGGGAGATGGTACAGGGGAACCGTTACAGACCCATATACAAATCCCAGAGATGGTTCAGGGAACCGTACAGTACCAGTACACAAATCCCGGGAGATGGTACAGGGGAACCGTTTCAGAACCAGTACACAAATCCCGGGAGATGGTACAGGGAACCGTACAGAACCAGTACACAAATCCGGAGATGGTACAGGGGAACCGTACAGAACCAGTACACAAATCCCGGGAGATGGTACAGGGGAACCGTACGAACCAGTACAACAACCCGGGAGATGGGACAGGGACCGTACAGAACCAGTACACAAATCCGCGGAGAATGGTACAGGGGAACCGTACACACCAGTACACAAATCCCGGGAGATGGTACATGGAACCGTACAGAACCAGTACACAAATCCCGGGAGATGGTACAGGGAACCGTACAGAACCATTACACAAATCCCGGAGACTGGGACAGGGAACCGTACAGAACCAGTACACCAATCCCGGTGAGATGGTACAGGAACCTACAACCGTACACAAATCCCGGGAGATGGTACATGGAACCGTACAGAACCAGTACACAAATCCGGGAGATGGTACAGGGGAACCGTACAGAACAGTACAAAAAATCCCGGGAGATGGTACAGGTAACCGTACCGAACCAGTACACACCCGGGAGATGGTACATGGAACCGTACAACCCTTACACAAATCCCGGGAGATGGTACAGGGGAATCTTACAGAAGCAGTACAAATCCCGGGAGATGGTACAGGGTAACCGTACAGAACCAGTACACACATCCGGGAGAGGGACAGAACCGTACAGAACCAGTACCAACTCCCTCCGGAGATGGTACAGGGGAACCGTTCAGAACCAGTACACAAATCCCAGGAGATGGTTCAGGGGAACCGTACAGAACCAGTACACAAATCCCGGGAGATGGTACAGGGGAACCGTTCAGAACCAGTACACAAATCCCCATTACTGGATGTCATTTTTATTCGGATTAGAGTGGATTGAAGTTCTTTCCATTTCACAGACCCTATTGTAATTTCCTAATGGTATTTTCAGAGATGAAACTGACTATTCGGTTTGATCCCAGGGAAGTCGACTGACTACAAAATAAGAAAGGACAGAACTGTAATTTCCCTGTGAACAATAACGGCAGTAATGGATTTTAATGTTACATGGGATTATTTTTGTGAATGGTCAGGACTGGACCAATTGATGTTAATATTACATGGGGATTATTTCTACGAATGGTCAGTACTGGATTCATTGATATATTACATGGGATTATTTCTGTGAATGGTCAGTACTGGACTCAATTGATGTTAATATTACATGGGGATTATTTCTGTGAATGGTCAGTACTGGACCAATTGATTGGATATTACATGGGATATTCTGCTAATGGTCATTACTGGACCAATTGTTTATATTACACTGGGATTATTTCTGTGAATGGTCAGTACTGGACCAATTGATGTTAATATTACATGGGATTATTTCTGCGAATGGTCAGTACTGACCAATTGATGTTAATATTACTGGGGATTATTTCTGTGAATGGTCAGTACTGGACCAATTGATGTTAATGTACATGGGATTATTTCTGTGAATGGTCAGTACTGGACCAATTGATGTTTATATTACATGGGATTATTTCTGTGAATGGTCAGGACTGGACCAATTGATGTTAATATTACATGGGGATTATTCTGTGAATGGTCAGTACTGGACACATGATGTTAATGTTACTTGGGATTGTTTCTGTGAATGTCCGTACTTGGACCAATTGATGTTTATGTTACATGGGGATTATTTCTGTGAATGGTCTTACTGGACCAATTGATGTTAATATTACATGGATTATTTCTGTGAATGGTCAGTACTGGACCACTGATGTTAATTACATGGATTATTTCTGTGAATTCCATACTGACAATTTGATTATATTCATGAGATTATTTCTGTGAATGGTCAGTACTGGACCATTGATGTAATTTACATGAGATTATTTCTACGAATGGTCAGTACTGGACCATTTTATGTAATATTACATGGGATTATTTCTGCGAATGGCCAGACTGACCAATTGTGTTATATTCCTGGGATTATTTCGCGAATGACATACTGGACCCATTGATGTTAAATTTACATGGTTTATTTATGTGAATGGTCAGTACTGGACCTATTGATGTTAATATTACATGGGATTATTTCTGTGAATGGTCAGTACTGACCAATTGATGTAATATTACAGGATTCTTTCTGCAATGGTCAGTACTGACAATTGATGTTAATATACATGAAATTATTTTCAGGAATGGTCAGTACTGGACCAATTGATGTTAATATTACATGGGGATTATTTCCTGTGAATGGTCAGTACTGGACCAATTGATGTTAATATTACATGGATTATTTCTACGAATGGTCAGTACTGGACCAATTGATGTTAATATTACATGGGATTATTTCTGTGAATGGTCCGTACTGGACCAATTGATGTTAATATTACATGGGGATTATTTCTGTGAATGTCAGTACTGGACCAATTGATGTTAATATTACATGGATATTTGCACTCAAAAAAAAGAATTCAGTCTGCAAGGTGTCGACTTACGGACCAAGTTGATGTTAATATTACATATGGGATTATTTCTGCCTGTGACTGGTTCAGTACTGGACCATTGATGTTTAATATTACATGGGAATTATTGCTGGTGAATGGTCGTACTGGAACCAATTGATGTTAATATTACATGGAATTATTTCTGTGAATGGTCAGTACTGACCAATTGATGTTAATTTACATGGGGATTATTCTACGAATGGTCAGTAACTGGACCAATTGGATGTTAATATTACATGGGATTATTTCTGTGAATGGTCAGTACTGGACCAATTGATGTTAATATTACTGGGATTATTCTGTGAATGGTCAGTACTGCCATTGATTTTAATGTTACAGGGGGATTATTTCTGGAAGGGTCAGTACTGGACCAATTGATTGTAATATACATGGGGATTATTTCTGTGAATGGTCCGTACTGACCCTTGATGTTATATTACATGGGATTATTTCTGTGAATGGTCAGTACTGGACCAATTTATTTTAATATTACATGGGATTATTTCTACGAATGGTCAGTAACTGGACCAATTGAGTTAATATTACTGGGATTATTTTCTGTGAATTGTCAGTCCTGGACAATTTATGTTTAAATTACATGGGGATTATTTCTGTGAAGGTCTTACTGGACCAATTGATCTAATATTACATGGATTATTTCTACGAATGGTCAGTAACTGGACCAATTGATGTTAATATTCCATGGGATTATTTCTGTGAATGGTCAGTTACTGGACCAATGTGTTAATATTACATGGATGTTTCTACGAATGGTCAGTACTGGACCAATTATGTTATATTACATGGGACTTTTTCTGTAAATGTCAGTACTGGACCAAATTGATGTTAATTTTACATGGGATTATTTCTGTGAATGGTCGTACTGACCAATTGATGTTAATATTACATGGGGATTATTTCTGCGAATGGTCAGTACTGGACCAATTGATTTTAATTACATGGGATTATTTCTTGAATGGTCGTAGTGGACCAATTGATGTTATATTACATGGGATTATTCTGCAATGGTCAGTACTGACCAATTGATTTAAGTATATATGGGATTTTTCTGTGGTGGTAAGTACTAGACCAATTGATGTTATATTACTGGGATTATTTCTGCGAATGGTCAGTACTGGACCCAATGGATGTTATATTACATGAGTTATTTTCTGTGAATGGTCAGGACTGGACCAATTGATGTTAATAGTACGGGGATATTTCTGTGATGGTCAGTACTGACCAATTGTGTTAATCTTACTGGGATTATTTCTTCTGCGAATGGTCAGTACTGGACCATTGATGTAATATACATGATTATTTCTGCGAATGGTCAGTACTAGGACCATATGATGTTAATATTACATGGGGTTATTTTCTGTGAATGTTCAGTAACTGACCAATTGATGTTAATATTACATGGGATTATTTCTGCGAATGGTCAGTACTGGGACCAATTGAGTTAATATTACATGGGATTATTTCTGCGAATGGTCAGTACTGGACCAATTAATGTTAATATTCACATGTGATTTATTTCTGCGAATGGTCATTACTGGACCAATTGATGTTTCCTTTCTGCATGAGAGACCCATTTTTGTATCTATTTGTGTAAATTTTATCTGGGTTAAAGCTGCCTAAAGGGCAGATTTAAAGGGCAAGTTTCATTGCAGATTTTATTTAAAAAGTACAGCAATATACCAAGATAATTCAGCACTTTGCTATCCCTCTAAATGCTCAGCCCCCTCTGGAAGAATCGGGCACTCCTGTAAAATATCATCCACAGCTGCTGCTTAGAAGCAGTGACCTAGTTAGGTGTTTACGTTTTGTGTTCAATGCATAATTACTTGGTATACTGTCTCCTTTAAAGTACTTTTCTAACCTAATGTTTCATTTTCTGTTAGGTGAAGAATTTTAACTCCAGGCAGATTTCCAATCAACGTGGCCCAAATTTTGATCACAATTGGCCAGGCAATTGGTTGTGATTCAAGGCCTGGGATGACAGTTTTCCCAGACAAACCAAACCACCGACCGTTGTGGCAAAAGTAGCCGCAGTGACAGTTCGCCACGACTGATCGTGCGGGCCCAAGGTGCACAGGCTGGTAAATCACAGCTGATTTGGACATTCACCCTTTGGACCGTGCCAAGTACACACAAGGATATTTGACCAGCTGACCCAATATTCCAGCCGATTGGGTCTAAATATTGGTGGACAGGTTGGTTTCATTGGGCCACTCAATTTGCCTGAAATATCTACGGTTGCTACAATTTTAGTCCCAGGCAACCAGTCGATAGGGTTTGAAACTATCGGCCCATGTTTACCCAGCCTAAGCCTCCTAAACTCTAGTCTTAAGCCTTCACAGATATGGTCACCTACAGGTCCACGTCACTCCTTCTCCTATTTATATAGTAGTCCTGTTGGGGCTCCACATGGTTCCCCCCCTAACCACCATTTTATGTCAAACAAGTTTTACTTGTATGTCTAATAGAATAAACCTTTATTCCTGTAAGAGGGCCCAGAAACAACGCGTTTCACTTTAACAAAAGGAAATAAAGTAAATGGCCTGGAGCCAGAAGTTTTAATGTGAATGTCTATTGGCGTTTCCATGTACAACCCAGAGCTACGTACAGCAGAATAAACATAAATACAGTCAGCAAATCTGGCACCTGATGCCTTTGGTCTTGGGCCAAGGAATCCTGGGAATCCTCAGCAGTTCGACTCGGGAATCTGAAGTATCTGTTAATGTATTAGACGTACACAGTTCTCCTCTGATCTATGGGTGTTTAGTCCTGTATGTATTTTAATTAGTGGCTGGAAAAATATGGCTTCTTACCAAAATGACTTTTTTTCATTATGGCTTTTTACCAATATGGCTTCTTACCAATATGGCTTCTTACCAATTGACTTTTCTTCATATGGCTTCTTACTAATCATGGCTTTCTTCCAATATGGCATCTTTTTCAAATAGTTCTTTTTACCAATATGGCTTCGTACCAATATGACTTTACCATATGGACTCTTATCAATAGCTGCTTATCAATATGGCTTTTCAATCTCTGGTCCAAACAGGCTCTGGATCTAGCTGTAAATCCCAGATGTCCCATCACAATGCACAGAGAGCACAACTCTATTGTACCATTGTAGCTCAGTATTGTAACCCCAGCACATTAACGGGACCGTTGATGAATCTTGTAAGCTGGGACCTAGAGATAAGGAGACACCAAGCTAGTAATAGGGAAAGGGCTTGTTGAACATGGTCCTCTTGCACGTCCTCACTTCCACGTGTTGTTTCTTTCAGCACCATTTCAGGATTCCCACTGCCTGTCTTCAGTCATTTGTTCTTGTCCCTGTCCTTAACCGATTTATCCTAAAATAAGGCCATTGTATGTTCCTGCATGGTATCGTAAAAGTAACGTTAGGCCCAGGATCTGCTCACCCACCCTCCGTGTTGCCTGTGAGGATTAATGCCCACAAACAAGTTTTTTTTTCCCTGCAGATGAGATCAGTTGAGAGGCATTTGACACGTTAATGAACCTTTAAGGCAGATCTTCTTCTACTGGGGCTCCTGTCCTTCAGTTCCAGTTACTTGATGGTGAGAAACTGAGTGAAAATTCATTTACTTCTCCACATCACTTCTAAAGACTGAACTCACATGGGAATCCCAACGGATAAAACCAAAACGATCCATCATACAGTAACTTTCCACCATTCTCAAATTATTATTCCTTTAAAATGAGAATCGATGTTACCATTAGGCCACTTAGGGGGTTGGAAACACAGGTAGGTGGCTCATAGACTTGAACAGGAAGATGCTCCAAGCTCCATTTTCCCATGGCAGACGGATAGGGATTAGTAGCAGATGAACGGGAGTGACTTCTGAATGACCTGTGCCATAAAACTGTTGGCACGGTTGTTTGCTCCTCTTACAAACCGGTGTCTTCGGTTTTAATGTGGTTTGACTTTTATATAACTGTGTCTCCGGCTCTTCAGCTCTGCTGTTAATCTCCTAGTAGGAAAATGAGGAGCTTTCCACCACATTGTCCCAACTCTGCCCAGTCTACCTGTAACTCCCACCGTGTCGGTCCAAGCTCTGTCAATTCTGGGATAGGCTGCAGATCCAGGCAGTGTAACCATGTCCGACTTTGGTCCCACTTTCACAAAAAGGGCCTCCTCTCCCGATGACAAGGACTTGTGCTGGTCTCCTCGGGGCTGGTTTACAAGTATTTTTGCCATTGGAATGTCCTTGTGGTGTTACGCCTGCAAAGTGACCATGTTGACGTTGTTCAAACAGGCTGCCCCCTTGTTTTTCCTTATATGATAGGGAATATTCTGGATTATTTTTGTTTATTATGTAATCTGCGCAATTACAATAATGCATTCTTTTTTACAAGAGGTATTAAGCCCCCCATACACGGAATACGGAAAACCCGGTCGACCACTTGACTTTGAGGGACAGTTTATCCGGAAAAACGAGATTGGGCCAGGCAGAACATTGTTCGCTAACCCCATTTTTCAGTCTCTCTCCACATCTCCACTTATCGGAAGCTCAAGGTGGAAAGTTTTGAGTGGTTCTTCTATCCTTGCACTCATCGGAATCCGATCAGGGACATCTGCCATGGTCCTTTAGCAACCGGTTTAAACCCATCACCAATAACCTGTAAGACTAAAGCTAGTACTACACATAAAACATTACCGGGAGACAAGAGAGCAACGCCGCATGATGTCATTTACTGGGATATGGCAATTGCTTATCCATTCAGAGCAGAGATGTGGATGGGTTAAAGTCTGTTCCTCAGTCCTGGTGACATTTTTGGATACATATAGTTCATAGGAAGGCACACTCCATATAGTATTTAAATAATACTCATTTATTAGTGCTGAAAAACAATAAATGCCAAAATACACACAGGTGTGTATTTTGGAATTTATTGTTTTTCAGCACTAATAAATGAGTATTATTAAATCATATGGGAGTGTGCCTTCCAGAACTATATGTTCTAAGTTAACTTACCTGCAGTGGCAACAGGTTGTGGATAGAGCACCTCCAATTTTGCCTATCAGAACCATCACATTGGATTTGAAATTGGACATTTTGTTGATAACCCTCTTTATAAGATATTTTTACTCATACGAACCATTATATATAGCATCACTACATCCTTTAGGAGATTTTTATTAAAGGGCAGTCACCCCAAAACTATAATCCCCCCACTACCTGGCCCACCATGTAGTGTAGTGTAATCCTTACCTACATCCAGCCCATAGGGTTCTCCTGTAGTCCCCCCACAAAGTCCCAAAACTGCCCAACCAGGGGATAGGTCCATATAGACTTGCCTCCTTCTCCTCCGGAGAAGTTTGGGCATGCGCACTGCCCCTTCTCCCCCTCACTGCCCCTCCCATTTTGCGATCCCCATCCCCCTACCATAAACCCCCTTGTCCATATAGTAGTGATATCTTCCCCCAGCCCGCACCGCATAAAATATTTTTAAGAAGACCCCAAATCTCTACTTACCTGTCCCTCTCCCCCGCATTCTGAGAAGCGGCAGCCGCGTCCGTGATTGGCTGAGAGTGCAGCCATAAATGACGTCTGACTTAATTGTACTAGAGGCGGTAAACAGGAGCTACTCACATTCCAATATAAACTCTGGTGGTCCACCACTCTATGCATTAAGGAGTCGGTATAGTGTGGTCTATGTGATGTTGACATACCAACAGCATGGGACCCCCTCTCCTGTAGATTGTAGTGTTTGGTATAGACCTGTTTTTTCAACAGAATTTATGTGTAAAAACAAATTGAAATCACTGTGTGCAATCATATGGGCCTTTTGTTACTTTTTTTCTAAGCAGGAAGGAAAGTTTTGAGCGCATGTACTGGGAATTAGTAACTGGGAATGTCAGTGGCAATCACACAGATGTCACTTAGGTATGAACACCGCAAATTGTCTTCATTAACCTGCAGGTCATGCGGACGTTGGTCTTTTTTGCTGGCTTGATAAGTGCGACGTCTTCTTTGTACACTGAGAACCTGGTCATTACCCATGAGATAGGGAGAGGTGTGTGCACTGTCTTCTTCGTAACACTGGAGACCTGGTCATAACAAGATAGGGAGAGTGTGTGCACTGTCCTTTCTTGTACACTGGAGACCTGGTCATAACCGAGATAGGAGAGGTGTGTGCCTGTCTTCTTTGTACCTGGAGACCTGGTCATAACCAGAGATAGGGAGAGGTTGGTGCACTGTCTTCTTTGTACACTGGTAGAACCTGCGTCATAGCCAGAGATAGGGAGAGGTTGTGTGCAACTGTCTTCTTTGTACAATGGAGACCTGGTCATAACAAGAGATACGGGAGAGGTTGGCCTGTTCCTTTGTAACATGGAGACCTGTCATAAGCCAGAGATAGGGAGATGTGTGCACTGTCTTCTTTGTACACTGGAGACCTGGTCTAACCAAGGATAGGGAGAGGTGTGTGCACTGTCTTCTGATGGGCCTTCAACGAATAGGAACGGTGTGTGCACTGTTTTTGTACCTGAACCTGTCTAACCAGAGATTTAGGGAGAGGTGTGTGAATGTCTTCTTTGTACACTGAGCTGGTCATCGCCAGGATAGGGGAGTGGTCACTGTCTCTTTGTACACTGGACTAACAAGGAGTGGCTGTTCTTTGCACTGGGACCTTCATACGAATAGGGAGAGGTGTGTGGCACTGTCTTCTTTGTACACTGGGACCTGGTCAAGCCGAGATAGGGAAGGTGTGTGCACTCGTCTTCTTTACAATGGAGGACTGTTCATAGCAGAGATAGGAGAGGAGATGGTGTGCACGTCTCTTTTACACTGGAGACCTGGTCATAACCAGAGATAGGAGAGGTGTGTGCACTGTCTGTCTTTGTTGACATGGAGACCCTGGTCATATGCCAAGATGAATGTGCATGGCTGCACGAGCTGTCCAGAGTAGGAGTTTCACTGTCTTTTTGTACTACACTGGAGACCTGGTCATAACCAGATGATAAGGAGAGGTTGTGTGCACTGTCTTTTTTGTACCTGGGACATGGTCCATAACCGAGAGTATAGGGAGAGGTGTGTGCACTGTCTTCTTGTACATGGAGAACAGTGTTCATAACAGAGATAGGGAGAATTGTGCACTGTTTCTTTGTACACTGGAGCCTGGTCCTAACCAGAGTACGGGAGAGTGTGTGCACTGTCTTCTTTGTACACTGGAGACCTGGTTCATAACCAAGATAGGGAGAGGTGTGTGCACTGTCTTCTTTGTACAACTGGAGACTGTCATAGCCCAGAGATAGGGAGAGGTGTGTGTGCAATGTCCTCTTTGTACACTGGAGACCCTGGTCATAACCAAGATAGGGAGAGGTGTGTGCACCTGTCTCTTGTACACTGGAGACCTGGTCATATCCAGCAGAGATAGGGAGAGGGTGTGGGTGCATGTCTTCTTGGGTACACTTGTGAGCCCTGGTCATAACCATGAGATAGGAGAGGTTTGTGCCCTGTATTCTTGTACACTGGAGACTGTCAATCCATAGATAGGGAGAGGGTTGGTGCACTGTATTCCTTCTTACACTGGAGAGCCTGGTCATAAAGCAGAGATAGGGAGAGGGTGTGCACGTCTTCTTGTACACTGGAGACCTGGTCTTAGCCAGGAGATATGGAGAGGTGTGTGCATGTCTTCTCGTACACTGGAGACCTGGTCCTATAACCAAGAGATAGGGAGAGGTGGTGTTCACTGTCTTCTTTGTACATCTGGAACCTGGTCATAAGCCAGGAGATAGGAGAGGGTTGTGCCCTGTCTGGTTCGTACACGGAGACTGGTCATAACCAGATAGGGAAGGTGTGTGACTGTCTTCTGTGTACACTGGAGACCTGGTATAGCCAGAATAGGAGAGGTGTGTGGCACTGTGTCTTCTCGTTACACGGAGACTGGTCATAACCAAGATAGGAGAGGTTGTTTGCACTTCTTCTCTTTGGTAGCACTGGAGCCTGGTCATAACCAGAGATAGGGAGAGGTGTGTGATTGCTTACTGATCTGTCAAGGTGAGGTTGTCACTGTCTGACTGGAGACAGTCCATAACCAGAGATAGGGGAGGTGTTGCACGGTCTTTTTGGTACACTTGGAGACTGGCATAGACAGAGATTAGGGAAGAGGTGTGTGCCACTGTTCTTCTTTGACACGGAGACCTGGTATAAAAACCCAGAAGATAGGGGAGAGTGTGGCTGTGCACTCTCTTCTTTGTACAACTGGAGACCTGGTCATAACCAGAGATAGTGAGAGGTGAATGTGCACTGTCTTCTTTGTACACTGGAAGACCTGTCATAACCAGAAATATGGGGGTGTTGTGTGCACGCTATTCTTTGTACCACTGGAGAGCCGTGGTCATAAGCCAGAGATAGGATAGAGGTGTGCAACGTCTTTTGTACCTGGAGACCTGGTCATAACAGAGATAGGGAGAGTGTGTGTGCACTGTCGTCTTTGTACACTGAGACTGTTCATACCAGGATAGGGAGATGTGTTGGCACTGTCTCTTGCACACTGGAGTACCGGTCATAACGAATAGGGAGAGGGTTTGGGCACGTGTCTTCTTTGTCACTGGAGACCGGTCATAAACAGTAGGGAGAGGTGTGAGTGTGCACTCTTCTGTGTACACTGGAGACCTGGTCAAACCAGAGATAGGGAGAGGATGTGTGCAACTGTCTTCTTTGTACCACTGGAAGACCTGGTCATACGCCAGATAGTGGGAGAGCTGTGTGTTGCACTCTCTTTTGTAAACTGGAGACCTGGTCATAACAAGGATAGGGAGAGGTGTGTGCACTGTTCTTTGTACACTGGAGGAACCTGGTCATAACCAGAGATAGGGAGTAGGTGTGTGCACTCTTTCTGTGTACACGACCTGGTCAACCAGCGAAAGGGAGAGGTGTGTGCACTTGTCTCTTTGTACACGAGGAGACCTGGTCATCGCAGCGGGATTCAGTTCTGGTACACTGAGCTGAACCAACGAATAGGGCAGAGGTGTGTGCAACTGTCTACTTGTACACTGGAGACATGGTCTCAGAGCCAGAGATAGGGAGAGGTGTGTGCAACTGTCTTCTTTGACACTGGGAGGACTGGTCATAACCAGAGATAGGGAAGACGGTGTGTGCACTGCTTCTTTGACACTGGAGACCTGGTTCATACCAAGATAGGGAGAGTGTGTTTGCACTGTCTTCTTGTACACGGAGACTGGTCATAACAGAGATAGGGAGATTGTGTGCACTGTCTTTCTTTGTAACTGGAGACCTGTCATAACGCAGGATAGGGAGAGTGTTGTGCACTGTCTTCTTGTTACACTGGAGACCCTGGTCAAACCAGAGTAGGGAGATGTGTTGCCACGTTTCTTTGTACCACTGGAGACCTGGTCATAACCAGAGATAGGCGAGATGTCGTGTGCAATGTCTTGCTTGTACCTGGAGACCTTGGTCCATAACCAGAGATGGAGAGGAAGAGGGTGTGTGCACTTCTTCTTTGTACACTGGAGAACCTGGTCATAACCAGAGATAGGAAGGTGTTGCACTCTCTTCTTTGTACACTGGAGACCTGGTCATAACCGAGATAGGAGAGGTGTGTGCACTGTCTTTCTTGTACACTGGAGACCTGGTCATAACCAGAGATAGGGAGATGTTGTGTGGCACGTCTCTTTTTCCTGGCTCTCATAGCCAGGTGGGGAGCTGGGACACTGTTGTTAAGGAGACCTGGTATAAAACAGAGAGTAGGGAGAGGTGTGTGCCTGTCTTCTTTGTACAAAAACCAAACAAAAAAAACAACCCCTGGAGACCCTGGTTCCATAACCAGAGATGGGAGATGTGTGTGCCTCTCTTTTTGTACACGTGGAGACATGGTCATAGCCAGAGATATGGGAGAGGTGTGGCAATGTCTCTCTTTTACACTGGAGACCTGGTCATAAGCCAGAGATAGGAGATGCTGTGTGGCACTGTCTTTCTTCTTCGTACACTGGGACCTGGTCATAACCAGAGATAGGGAGAGGTGTGTGCACTGTCTTCGTTTGTACACTGGAGACCTGTTCATAACCGAGATAGGGAGAGGTGTCGATTTGCACTGTCTTCTTGTACACTGGAGACCTGGTCATACCAGGATAGGGGAGAGGTGTGTGCACTGTCTTCTTTGTACACGGAAGACCTGGTTCATGAGCCCGAGATAGGGAGAGATGGTGTTGTGAAAGCACGGGGGTGTCGCTGATCTTTCTAAATGTACACTGAGCCTGGCGATAAACCAAAGAGTAGAGTGTGAGAATGTTGTGTGTAAAGGTCACGGGGGGGGGCGGTGTCACACGTTCTTGTGTAACACAAAGGATTGTACAACAAAACCTGAGAACCCCCCACCTGTCATAAACCATATATAGGGAGAGGTGTGGGGATGACACTGAACTGACTGTCCTTCTTTAATGCAATTCAACAAATGAAAAAAAAACAGGAGACGAAGTAACTGGTTCTTCCTTTGTACAAAAACAAAACACATTCCCCATTACTCATTATAACCAGTCCATTACTACATTATAACTCTCCCCATTACTACTTATACCTATCCCCATTACTACATTATAACCAGCCCATTACATATTAATACCCAGTCCCTTACTACATTATAACCATCCCATTACTACATTATAACTATCCCCCTTACTACATTATAACCAGTCCCATTACTACTTAGAAAACCATACCGTCCCATTACAACATTATAACCAGTCCCATTACTACATTATAACAGTCCCATACTACATTATACCAGTCCCAATTACTACATATAACTATCCCCATTACTACATTATAACCAGTCCCATTACTAACATTATAACTATCCCCATTACTACATTATAACCAGTCCCATTACTACAATAACTATCCCCATTACTACATTATAACTATCCCCATTACTACATTATAACCAGCCCCATTACTACATTATAACTATCCCCATTACTACATTATAACCAGTCCCATTACTACATTATAACTATCCCCATTACTACATTATAACTATCCCCATTACTATGCTTGTGAAGGTTCTCATTCATCCAGGTCATGGTATATCTGTTGTATTCAATTAGATCAACTGGACTTGAAATGTAGTTCTTGAAGACGTTTCGCTAGTCATCCGACTGGCTTTCTCAATTCAGAATGACTTGTACAAGAATCTGTGGCAATTATGTACCCTGAAAATCCAATTAGCATATCACACCAGGTGTTAAGGGTGTGATAGATAGTGGCTAAGAGGTGTTATAGAAACGCCCAGAGTAAGGTGTTAAACAGCATTGTACATGGCAGACAGTTGGTGTCGAACCCCCCCACCTCTATTAGGCTTGGTTTCTTTTATTTTCACATAAATGGCCTCCTTAACACCTCTCTTGAACCAGTCACGTTCCTTCGCCAGTATGTTAACATTACAACTTCAAAGGTATGTCCTTTATCCTAAGATGCAGATACACGGCTGAGTCCTGACCCGAGAATTGGCTCTTCTGTGCTGGGCCATACGTTGATGCAGTTGCTGTTTGGTCTCCCCCACATACAAATCAAGCATTCTTCACTGCACTGCACTGCATATATGATGTCGCTTTTTCTTTGGTATTGGGTCTTTCGGATGTACAATTGCTGCTCAGTGTGTTGTTTGGTTTAAAGCAGACAGGGATACGATGTTTTTTGAAAATTCTTCTTAATTTCTGAGACCCCTGCTACATATGGGATACCATGTTCTTCCTCCTGTCCTGCTTTTCCCCTTCACTGTTGGTATTCGTGTTCTTTTCTTTCCTTCTACTTCTTTTGACAAAGGCCCAGTCTGGATATCCACACGTTTTAAGGGCTCCTCTGAGATGTTTCATTTCTTTAGCCTTCGCCTCTGTGCTAGTGGGGATGTTCTCGGCTCTGTGTTGCAGGGTTCTGATGCCCCCAGCTTGTGACTAAAGGGGGGTCATCAGAACCCTGCACACAGAGCTGAGAACATCCCCACTAGCACAGAGGCGAAGGCTAAAGAATGAAACATCTCAGAGGAGCCCTTAAAACTTGTGGATATCCAGACTGGGCCTTTGTCAAAAGAAGTAGAGGAAAGAAAAACACGAATACCAACAGTGAAGGGAAAGCAGGACGAGGAAGAACATGGTCATCCCATATGTAGCAGGGGTCTCCGAGAAATTAAGAAATTTTCAAAAAACATCGTATCCCTGTCTGCTTTAAACCAAACAACACACTGAGGCAGCAATTGGTACATCCGAAAGACCCAATACCAAAACACAAGAAAAGCGACATCATATATGCAGTGCGTGCAGTGAAGAATGCTCTGATTTGTATGTGGGGGAGACCAAACAGCAACTGCATCAACGTATGCCCACACAGAAGAGCCAATTCCTCGGGTCAGGACTCAGCCGTGTATCTGCATCTTAAGGATAAAGGACATACCTTTGAAGATTGTAATGTTAACATACTGGCGGAGGAATGTGACTGGTTCAAGAGAGGTGTTAAGGAGGCCATTTATGTGAAAATAAAGAAACCAAGCCTAAATAGAGGTGGGGGGTTCGACACCAACTGTCTGCCATGTACAATGCTGTTTTAACACCTTACTCTGGGCGTTCCTATAACACCTCTTAGCCACTATCTAATCACACCCTTAACACCTGGCTGTGATATGCTAATTGGGATTTTCCAGGGTACATAATTGCCACAGATTCTTGTACAAGTCATTCTGAATTGAGAAAGCCAGTCGGATGACTAGCGAAACGTCTTCAAGAACTACATTTCAAGTCCAGTTGATCTAATTGAATACAACGATATCCCCTTACTACATTATAACTATCCCCATTACTACATTATAACTAGCCCCTACTAATTATAACCAGTCCCATTACAAACATTATAACCATCCCATTACACATTAACCAGTCCCATTACTACATTATAACTATCCCCATTACTACTTATAACCAGTCCCATTACTACATTATAATATCCCCATTACTACATTAATCTCATCCCCTTACTACATATACTATAACCAGTCCCATTACTACATTATAACCAGTCCCATTACTACATTATAACTATCCCCATTACTACATTATAACCAGTCCCATTACTACATTATAACTATCCCCATTACTACATTATATCTATCCCATTACTACTTATAACCAGTCCCATTACTACATTATTACCAGTCCCATTACTACATTATAACCAGTCCCATTACTACATTATTACCAGTCCCATTCTACATTATTACCAGTCCCATTACAACATTATAACCAGTCCCATTACTACATTATAACCAGTCCCATTACTACATTATAACTATCCCCATTACTACATTATAACCAGTCCCATTACAAACATTATAACCAGTCCCATTACTACATTATAACCAGTCCATTCTACATTATAACCAGTCCCATTACTACATTATAACTATCCCCTACTACATATAACCAGTCCCTTTTACAAGCAATCTATGTATGTAATTTTCAATAAAATTCAACGTACCGCTTAATATAGTCACCCTGGAAACACAGAACAGCACAGTCAAATATCTTGATGAAATCACAAGCTTCGGGCTATGTGCAAGTATTTTACCACAGACAGTGGGGTCCCAGGCTCACTAGAGGCTCTGAGAATTGTATTTGAACAACAGCGGATGCCTGCAGGTAGAACATCTCCTATTTTACATTTCTGGCATTACATTTTCCACCTGCAGCACCGATGTTCCAAGGAGGATTTAAATTCACTCTACGTTGAGAGGCCACATTCTCATTCTGTATCATTTAGATCTTGTGGCTCCTTATGTGTTTCTTAAATTAGTATAGGAAGAACCAATAACAAGAGGAATGAGCCAGTAGAGACATTTACTCTATGCCCCCACCATGTAACGAAATCCATAATCCAATAATTTTGCATTTACGAATCCTTAGCTTACCTGCTAACATCTGGCAGCTTAAATCGTAAATACACTATTGGGGTCCCTGTAAACTGTTCAGCCAAGTTCAGCAGTTCGTAGTTTGTTTCAAGGTTAAGGGCAACACAAATGGGGATACTCTGGAAAAAAAATGTTAAAAGTAAGGGAGCTGCAGATAAGTCAAGGCTTTTAAATAACCATTGAATAAATGTCAAGATTGGGGAGATTGTAGGATACCAAAAGCAGCATGTTTAATTAGACATGTAAGCTACAAGAAAACAAACAATTTCAGATTATTTTATCGGAAACTCTAATGGCAAGACACCACTCTGCTATAGTTAAAGGGTTAATTTATAAATTTATTATGAAATGATGACAAAAGATAAGGCACCAATTTCACACTCTGAATCAATAGAGATCTACATTATTGGACAGACAGCAGGGGAGATATGTATTACACCTTTGTAATGGTATAAACGTTACTACTAGTAGTCTTATCCTTCTCTCTGCTTTCATTAAGAGAAATACACTAAACATGAAATATTTGTTGTATTCAGTCAGATCAACTGGACTTAAATTTAATTCTTGAAGAAATTTCGCCAGTCATCCGACTGGATATCTCAATTCAGAAAGCCAGTCGGATGACTAGCAAACGTCTTCAAGAAGTAAACTTTAAGTCCAGTTGATCTGATTCAATACAACAGATATACCATGACCTGGATGAATGAGAACCTTCACAAGCCCTAAACATTAGATTATTTTGGAGTAAAACTTTAAAATACAGAATCATTGCACAACACTGATTTACCACTAGATGTCAGCAGCTAGCTTCGGATTGCATTTTGTAATCATGGTTATTGATGAAGTAAACCCACCAGCGAAAAACATTCAACAAATAGATGTTATAAGGTGCAAAATATCCTTTTGCTCAATGTAATAATAAAGAAAAATATTATTACAAAACAATGGGGTTCCCCGCACTCCTCTTACTTGCTTGTTATATTTACATGCTGGGTGCCGCTAATCCACTGCGGCTAGTTGGTCATTGTAGTATTTTGAGGTTGAATAAAGATGTAAGTCCAATTCAACCCACTCAGAAACCCCACACTTCCTGATAATTGTTGATCCAGAGGAAGGCAAAAAAAATTAGACATTAGATATTACAGTGTATTAAAGGGGATGTAAAGACCACAGAGGTAGAGAATATATTTAACAAAATACCCACAGCCTGGAATGTAATCTGCTCTGGAATGAAAAATGAAATGATCTTAACCATCCAATAATCTACTGATCTTAGTGTATATTTTTCTCTTCCATTGTACATGTGTTTAATGCCCTGAGTCTACATTATACACATAGGCCACATTTATGGGAGGCATTTATACAGTCTTTAATTCTTTCATTGTGCCGGCTGCGTGGGTATCACAATAGATAAGGAGTTCAATATGCGGTGTGTATTTTTATTATCCGGTGATTAAGTCATTGTGGATTTACGCTAAGTGCATATTGAATTAGCAGGGGAGATTTACCTGGAGCTGAGTGGCTCTTGTTAATATCCCCATTGTTATTATCCCTAAAGGTTCACACACACGTGCAATTTGCGACGAGCAACGACCCCTGACGGCCGAGCGTTACACACAACAAACGTCCGTTTCGGCCGAGAATCATCATTGTAGTGTTCATTCGGGGGTCGTTCGCCGATCCGCCAGGCAGAACAACAAACAACCGTGTGACACCTTCCAATGTCCATGTGACTCCTTCCTCAGACCTTACAAAAAAGTTTCTGAGGAAGGTGTCACACGACGCCAAAACGTCACTTGTTTAAATAAATACACTTTTTATCTTCAAGATAAATTAAATTATTTCTTTGATATATTGACCAATGGCTATGGCACCTAGACAGCACCCAGCATATTTTTACCTATTTTTACATATAGTGTGGTTGAAAACCTTGGTTTCTACCTTTACATATGTACACTTTTCAAATTAAATTATATGTGATGAATGTCAAGAATTGTAATTACTATTATACTCTTGAATACTACTTCTTTAGCTTATCTTTGAGATGAGTTTAGTCAATAATATACAATTATACAGTTATTACTATAAAGACAAATGTAACCACCCCTGTGATAGACAAATGTAACTTTATTGATATCAATGCATTCATTTTTTACAAAATGTTATGACTTACTGTCATTCTATTAGATTAATTAACTTGAGTTTATAAAAAAAAATGATTTGCAGCGATGAAAGTAGAGGCGACTCCTACAGCACTTTTTTCTAGGCCTTTCCTATAATAATACTGTTGCATGAAAATACTACATTGGATTGAACCAATCAAAATGCTCATTTTTGCACCATCGATCTTCATCAGATTTGAAATCTGCTTAAGCAGGGACTGAAAGATTGGGTTAAAAATAAAAATCACCCATCCCAACCCATTTGCCCTTTTTCAATCGATTGTTTTGGTATCATCAAGCAGTTGACATCGATTGGTCAAGTCGAATGAAAAATCTACCCCATATTGGCATGCTAATACCATGCTTGTGTTGTTTCATTACTGTGCTGTATCATTGTGCTGACTAGTTACAATGCCCCCCCAGACTAATACCCCCCCAATTAATTATTGTACCATTGCAGGGTCCACAACATTACATAATATGGGCCATACCATCACATAAAATGGACCATACCATATTTAAAGACATTGATGCTGCTTAAAAACCAATCCAACCTAATGTTACATCATCACATACTATAGAACAATAAACCCTTTTATTATTAAACAGAGGTGGGATGATTATTTTTGGCTTTAGGAGCAATAATACATTTTAGGAGCCAATCTAGCCTTTTATTCCATAACATCAAAGGAACCCTCAATTTAATCTATATCTAGGCATTGGCTACCTAGCTCAAGGGATTTGTCCAGTCCTGACTATAGTACCTTTAAAGAGATTAAAGGACAGACCATTATAAAGAATCATTCATTTTGCTATTGTTCTTCCAGACTTAAAACAAGCCGATTAGATTAATGTAATTCTGTTTCCCCCAAACTGTGTTCATATGGATTCAAATGCCCCTGCTTATTTAGCATTGTTTCCAGTCCCACACGGGATTGATATAAGGAGTTTTAAGCCTTGTGGATATAGAGAATTGGTTTTCCTCCTGTTTTCTCTGAACACAGCATGTGCTATATAAAACCCGAGTATTGTTCCTTGCTGAATGCCACAGATGTCTATAATCTGTATTTCTGTTCCTTTTATGTCCTCTTCAGAAAACATTTCTAGCCAGCATGACCCTATCACAATCGCATTAGTTAAGGGCGCTTGAATGTTTAAAAACCGCGTTCCAGCTGTGCTGCCAAAACCCATGTTCAGAGGAACATAAGCCGGCTCTGCAATGCTTTTTTTGCGAGCGGCACCGCAGGAGCTTTTTTTAGGGACTTAAAACAGGATCTAAGACACTGGCCACGTTCCAGCCTGCACACGCCAGAGCTGTGAGAGAATACACAAACCGTAGCCCGCAGAGCCAGTATGTTCGCCAAGTTCCTCTCAAAATGTGCCAATCGTGTGAAGCAGTTTTAACACGAGGTCCTCGAAGAGAATTAATTCTAATAAGAGACATCTAGAATACATTACATAGGGAACAAGAACAACAATAACAAGGATGAGCCCACTGGTGTCATGACAGTGACAAAACACTAGCATGAGGAAGGATTCCGTTGCAAAATCAGGAACAAAGACACTTAAATGGCTGACAAAGAGCAGCGATCTGCGGCACAATAACCACAGCGAAAACGTAGCCCTCCGGCAATAAAAGGTCAAATGAGCTTCCACAAATCACTCAATAAAACTATGAAATCCCATCAGCTCTGCCAGCAGCGACCTGCAGTAGTATTTCTACCAGAAAACAACCCCATAAACATCCACTTCTATTGAGATGAATAGCCAAGCACCTCACCTATACCGCAATAACCGACAGTAACCCAGAGGAGACACACAGTACACAGCCTTTGATTACAATGCGGTCAAGGACTTTGCTAAGTCTGTGTCACTGCTTTGAAAATGATGGTGGTAATTTTCTTTTTTAGGTCACGATCTAAAGAATAAAAGGAATGGGCAGTTTAATGCTGGGCAATGTCTGTAAGATTATCCATGTCCAAACGAAAACATATATACGGATTGGCTAAAATCCCATGAAAGCCGAGAGGGGACACATACTCTGCCTCTATGAACTCATTTGGAAGAGATTTACGCAAAGAAGGACAAATAAGGACAATACTTTGGTACCATGGAAAGCTGTAGATAAGTTCTCTAAGGGACAACACTGATCTCCTAGCATAAAAAATTAGATTTTTAGACCAATATATTCTCCCTATACAAATCAGTTCCCTACGCTTTAGTATAGAGAGCGCTATGTGTGGACCCCCGAAACAATCTTCCATATACTCAGTATAGGTAGATGGAATCAGCACTGTATACAGCCACTTCTAGCCGGTGACAGATGAAATTCAATGGAATATGTCAGTGATCTGCTTCAAATTGGTCCTGCGTGTACCAGCTTTTGAGCACAGGCATTTATTATATCAAATTCAAACAACTAGTTAAAACAATGCTATGGACTGTAATTGGAGATCCCCCATCCACATGGCTACCAACTACACATTCAACCACAGCATGAATATTTCTGTAATACCAGTATATTGATACAGAGCTACTATAACAATAGTGCACGCAATGCGCTCTCGGCGTACCGGTAAAGCGCAAAAAAAGCAAGCGTTACTGTCACGCTTCTGGAGCGCATTACAGTGTGGCCTCGGCCTAAGTCTGGGCATTGATATTGGTAAGTAACACCAAAGCAACACAATCTTAACATAACGATCATTATCGATATTTAACTCGTGCGGACATAAATAAGAATCGTTACTGTTACAATGAGGTCATAAAATATCTTCTATCTATATCATTGCTAGCAACGTGAATGACAGTATTGTCACATCATAAATCACTTATTATTTTTATTTTATTCGGGGATTTATATACGCCAACATCTTCTGTGGCGCTTTACATTACATAGTCATACAGGGTAGTACATGTTATACAAAGTCACTATTACATACACAGGTAATACATTATAAGAAACAGAGTGGGAGTTCTTACACAGCAATACCGTGATACAATAGGAAGAGACCCTGCCCAAGAGCTTACAGTCTAGAGGAAATGGGGGTGAGACATAAGGTGATGGGAATCGGTCGGCTGTAATAGATTGGCAGTGGTGTGTGAAAGGCGGGTTGGATCATATTGGGTAGTAAGAGGGTAATGTTTAGGCCACGGTTATATGATTGCCTAAAGAGGTGGGTTTTAAGGTTACGTTTAAAGTGTTAAGGGCTGGTGAGTGACGGAGAGATGGAGGAAGAGAGTTCGAGAGCAGAGGTCAGCATGAGCATGTCCTGAATGCAGGCATGGGAAGAGGTGACCAGGGTGGATGAGAGGAGGATATCTTTTGCGGAGCAGAGGTTGCGTCTGGATGGTATCGCTGGATCATTCTGAGATTATAGAGGGGCAGTGTTGGCTAGTACTTATAGGATAAGTAAGCAGTTTGAACTGAATCCTTTGCGTGATGGGCAACCAGTGGAGGGACTGACAGAGACGAGATGCATTAGAGAAGCGAGAAGAGAAATAAATGAGACAGCAGGGTTGAGGATGGATTGAAGTGGCGCTAGGCAGTTGTTTGGTAAACCACACCGGAGTGCGTTGCAGTAGTCTAGCTGGGATATGATTAGGGCATAGACTAGGATTTTGTAGCTTCATTCGAGAGGAAGGGTCGAAAGCGGAGGTGTTTCTGAGTTGAGCCGACAGAAGTTGGCAAGTGAATTGACATGGGGTTTAAAGGAAGAGAGGAATCAGCATTATTCCAGGCAGCGGACATGCAGGAAATGGGGATATAGTTTTTTTTTAATATTAATAGTAAGTAATACTAATACTACTAATAGTACATTAGGGAGGGGAAACAGATCGTTGAGGGGGGAAAGGACAGGTGGCGTTCTTGTCCATGTTGAGTTTGAGGAAGCAGGAGGACATGAAGGCAGAGATGGCACTAAGGCAGTCGGGGACCTGGGATGTCAGTGTAGGGAGATATGGGCAGAGATGTAAATCTGGGTATTACCCATACACATGATATTGGAATCCAAATGAACTAATGAGTGTCCAAGGCCAGGTGTAGATGGAGAAAAGAAGAGGACCGAGTACTGAGCCTTGTGGGACCCCCACAGAGAGGGGGCAAGGGTGGAGCTAATTCCGAGTGGAAAACACTAAAGGTCCTACCAGAGAGATAGGAGGATAGCCAAGAAAGTGCAGTGTCCTGATACCTAAGGAGGCCAGGATCTTGAAGAAGTAGTGGGTGTTCACAGTATCAAAAGCAGAGGACAGATCAAACGAATGAGCAAAGAGTAGTGCACTTTAGATTTAGCACTAAGTAGATCATTGTCACTTTAGTGAGGTAGTTTCTGTAGAGTGGTTAGGGTGGAAGCCGACTGGAGGTGGTCAAACAGAGAGTTAACAGACAGGTGACTGACAAGGTCAGCAGAGACTTGTCTTCCACTAGTTTGGAAGCAAAAGGGAGAAGAGAGACAGGCTGGTAGCTGGAAAGAGCAGATGAGTCAAGGGAGAGTTTTTTAAGTATAGGGATACCCGGCATTTTTAAATGATACCACGGCATGTTTAAAATGAGAGGAAAAATACCAGTGGATAGGGACAAGTTAAAGAGAGAGGTTGGGCTGGTATGAAAGGAAGAGGAGAGCGGGGGAATGAGATGAAGAGGGAATGGGTTCGAGGGGGATGTTTTTGATTTTTTCTGTGAAATAAGAGGCTATATCATCAGCCAATAAACAGGAGGCAGATGGAGGGAGTTGAAACTTTAAGAGCTGTTTGGGGTTATATGGATTGTGAGGATATGAGTGAAAGAAGTGTTTTTTTGTTTGGCTAAGGACAAAGCACACTCTGATTCGGTAAAGGGCACTTTTAAATTCGAGAAAGTCGATATTTTTGTACTCTTAGCTTAAGCTCGGTTATACAGGATTGCTTTTCAACTTTTAATCTGTTCCATAAGCTATGGTTGTGGGTTCTTGCGACCAAGGCGACTGTGTATAACGGAGCAACGGAGTTGAGGGCAATGGAAACAGTGTTATGGTAGTGGCTCAGCTGCAATATCAGGGTCAGAGAAGGGGGGCATGGAGATAAGTTGTTGGAGGGGATAGAGCGAATAGGGGTTGAGATTATGCAGGTCTCTGCATCGTACATTGTTTTTTGTTAGGGGTTACGCACGGAGACAGATACACAAGATTACATTTGAGAAGATTATGATCAGATAGAGGAAAGGGTGAGTTGAGAAGTTAGATATGGATCAGAGGCAAGTGAAGACTAGATCCAGTGTTGCCTATTACAATGGGTCTGAGCAAGGACCATTGAGTAAGGCCAAGGGAGGAGGTAAGAGAGAGAATTTGGTGACAGCAGAAGTGTTGATATCGATGGGGATATGAATCCCCTAAGATAATTGAGGGGATGTCAGTGGATAGAAAGTGGGAAACCAGGCAGAGAAGTGGTCAAAGAAAGTATGGGTCTGGCCGGGTGCTCAATAACTAACCGCAATCTGTAGGGGCGTGGGAGATGTACATGGACTGAGTGGAACTAAAAGATAGACGTGAGAGGGCTGTAAGGGTGGATGGTTTGAAGTACAGAGCTCAGAAGAAGATACCAACTCCCCCACCAGCGCGGTAGTGTTAACTAAACTGGGTCATTTAATTATATATCGGTATTGTAAACTAACACTGTGGTCATTATTATATATCAGTATTGGTAACTAACACTGTGGTTGTAATTATATATTGGTATTGGTAACTAACACTCTGTGGTCATTAATTAAATTCAGTATGTGATACTAACACTGTGGTTCATTAATTAGATATTGGAATTGATAACTAACACTGTGGTTGGTTAATTAGATATCAATTATTAACTAACACTGTGGTCATTAAATGCAATATCATTATTGAATAACTAACACTGTGGTCTTAATTAATATCAGTATTGTAAACTAACACTGTGGGTCATTAATTAAATATCAGTATTGTATACTAAACTGTGGTTGTTAATTAGATATTGATTGGTAACTAACACTGTGGTCGTAATAGATGTTGGTATTATTAACTACACTGTGGTTGTTTAATTAGATATCAGTATTGGTAACTAACACTGTGGTCATTATTAAATCTAGTATATAACTAACACTGTGGTCATTAATTAAATATCAGTATTGATAACTAACACTGTGGTCATAATTAAATATCAGTATGGGTACCTAACACTGTGGTTGTTATTAGATATCGTATTGGTAACTAACCACTGTTGTCATATTAGATATCAAGTATTGATAACTAACACTGTGGTCATTAATTAATATCAGTATTGGTACTAACACGTGGTGTTAATTAGATTCAGGTATTGGTAACTAACACTGTGTGTATTAATTAGAATATCAGATTGATACTAACACTGGTCATTAATTAGATATCAGTATTGGTAACTAACATCGTGGTTGTTAATTAAATCCAGTATTGATAACTAACACTGGGTTGTTTAATGTAGATATCAGTATTGTTAACTAACCTGTGGTCATTAATTATAATATCAGTATTGATAACTAACACTGTGGTTGTTAATTAGATATCAGTATTGGTAACTAACACTGTGGTCATTAATTAAATATCAGTATTGATAACTAACACTGTGGTTGTTAATTAGATATCAGTATTGATAACTAACACTGTGGTTGTTAATTAGATATCAGTATTGTTAACTAACACTGTGGTTGTTAATTAGATATCAGTATTGTAACTACACTGTGGTCATTAATTAGATATCAGTATTGATAACTAACACTGTGGTCATTAATTAGATATCAGTATTGGTAACTAACACTGTGGTCGTTAATTAGATATCAGTATTGATAACTAACACTGTGGTTGTTAATTAGGATCAGTATTGGTACAACTAACACTGTGGGTCGTTAATTAGGTACCACTATTGTTAAATACTCTGTGCGGTTGTTAATTAACATTATTTAGCGATAAAATGCTTTATTTATTCGGCATGCAATATTACGAGCAGGACATTGTGTGCTTGTAGAGAAATTGACTGGAATTTTCCCAAAGCATGTCTCAATAGCGCAGATCGGTTGTGACAAATACCAGCAATACCACTCTTAACCATCCGGCCCTCAATGGTTGGTTTATGCTTGTGTGTCTGAAGCGCTTATTGGCTCAGGGTAGTCGTGTGTACACATCCTTACAGAGCAGCTCACACAGAGAGACCTCTGTTTTTTTCATATCTTCTGCCTTCTATTATTCTTCAGGAAGAGAAGGTATTCAGTGCAATAACTCTTAGCTCTATCTCATAGCTACTAAATACTAAGTGATAACTGTCATCAATCATGTCCAGTTATCAGTATCCTAGAGCCATAAACAATAAACACACACCTCCTCTAGCACTTACCTCACAGGATTTCAGGTCTGAGACAGCATCAGCCTCATTCTACCATCACAGTAAACAAGTGTAGCTGCCGGAGATTAACACAGTCTGAGTGCATGTTCTCTGGGCGCATTCATCAATGTTTGATAGAAAACACAGTAAGCTATCAATAGGAAAAAGGTTTGTTTTATTACAAGTGCTCTTTGTGTGCTATTTATAAACGATATACATCACAACTACACATTTATCTTAAAGGGCATGTCAACATTCCCTTAGCTTACTTTACCTTACCAAAGACACTTCTAAACCATACCTTACACAACCTATCCCCCGCTGTGGCTCTCTTCTTCTCCTTGCAGCTTCTACGTATTGCACCGCAGTCAAGGTTTTACCCGCACGTTAAAAAGTTCAAAACGTTCAGAGTTAAGGGTACTCCATCCCCAAATTTTTTTTACATCGTCTGAAGTATCACCCCCCAAAACCCATTTCGTTATAATCCTAACTGTCACCCCCCACTCTATCATTGAGTAAATTTAACTTTCACAATCACTGATCCCTCGACAGTCTCCTCTCTGTTTCCTGTATGACTGTCATTCATGGTTCACGGTGATTCCAACAGCCAATGGCTGACTGCCATAACATGATGGAGCATTCGAGCACTCTTGAAACCACACACCAACGAGCAAAGGAAATGACTCTGGCGTGGGATCGTTGTTCTGTAAGTCTAATTTCTCAAGGTGGAAATTCGGGGAAGGTAAGATATAAACTGGGTTTTGGGGGTGATACTTCAACGTGTAAAATTTTTTAGGTGGACTTTTCTCTTTACATTTAAGGTCATAAATAGCAATAGTAAGTGAGTGTAAATGGCTCAGTGGACCTGGGAAATTGCTGGGGAACCACGTAGATATAAACAGAAAATGATTACTACTTTGTTCACCCGTGAGCACATTCTTCCTATCCTTTTTGGAAATAGACGATTCATGTATTCTGATATTTCTCAGAAATCGTCTGTAATTCGACAATTTCCAAATATTTTAAGAATCGTTCACGGAAAAGTGACTAGGTTGTTTTTCATGTACTGATTGAAAACTGAGTAATACTCCTTTACTTCCGTCCCTTTCTTCTCACACATAAAACGAATAGTTCATGCCAGGGGACTGGAATAGTCCCAAAAATCCGAGAGTCCCGTACAAACTTCGGAACTGTCCGATTGCAAAGTTGGAACCGGTTTAGCTCAGAACCGGGACTTTAAATACCCACACGGAAATAGACACGTTGCAGCCGAAGAGGCATTTTTTTGCATGCATCCCACAATACATATTCATATTTTATACATATTACAATCACAAATGTGGGTTGGAGTGGGTGGGCTTATAACGTGTGTAAATTTTTATTCAGTCCTTTAATGCAAAAAGGACTGACAAAGGACTATAGGGAGTCGACCGACCGGCCGAGGGAAATTTTTTTCCCTCTTGTCCCGAAGATCCAATGGTACGGGGCCTTATCAGTACTGTGTTTACCTAGCTTTAAACTTACCAAAATTGAATAGTTTTGCCAGATACTTACAGTTTTCCCTGCAAGAAGTGAACATCATTAATCCCCATGCACATTTCATCAGCCTAGGCAAGTGCACGCCAACTTCCTGCTTCGCTGTGGGCCAACCACTAACGAGAAGGGTTGGGAGATGAGGTTCCTTTCTGCCCTCTCTGCACCAGAAACAAATTTAAGTCACTTCTTTTGGGAAGTTTACGGCCCCATCCATGAGACAACTTGAACAAATTGGCTCAGGCAATGGCTACCCCTGCATGTGCCTGCCGCCCCCACACATAAGGAGCGATGGCAGGGACGGCATTTTGTTCCAGGTGCCATTTCCCTTTGAAGCTCCCCTTCAAACCCCTGGTTGCGGGAATTGCTGTCCTTGCATTACCCCCCAAAAGTTTAATTTTTGCAAAATAAAAAATTAACAGATTGCTGGGAAAATAAAAATATATCTGCTAATTTTAAATGCACAGTGATTTTATTCAAATTTTGCAATGATATTAGACAACCTGTACACCAAAGTCCCAAGTCCCCGTGTTGTGTTATCTAGATTGACAAGCTAAATGGGTATTTCCCGCAATGCCATCACTGTAGGCCTTGCATGCTGGATTATGAGACCACGGCAGCTCTGGTGAATGGCCTTCGTGGCCTATGCAATCTTCTATTACTTTACTATATACAGCTATTAGATAAATATTCGCGTAAATAGTACGCTTATGGGGGAATACCCATTTTCTTCCGTGTTTAACCCAGAGGCTGTACAACTGCCTGGTAATCTACATTAGAGAGAGATACACAGAGCAGCTTGGCTCTCAGTAAACCTCCCTTTGTATTTTTTTTTCTATTGGACAAGCTAATTTGCTGTTGGGACTATAGGACACCGATCATTTCCACACTGTTCAGTTTTTTCCCCCCCCCCCCCCCGATTGGGTGTCGTTTACATCTGCTGGTACATGTGTGATCATTCAGATGATCTACTCACCTTCACAAGCCTTTGAAGATGTGTTGTACCCATAACACTGTCACATTCACACACACCCTCGTACTTTTCCTCGGGTATTTTTTGCAGACTGCACTGCCACAATGTTTGGTGATCCAATTCAACATCATTTCTATCTATTATAGAGAAAGATCCAGGTCATCAGTGTAAGCACCATATCACCAACGTGTAAGAAATAACATATATAGATACTGTATATAGAAAGTAATAATATTTACCGAAGGTCCAAGACCAACACAGTCAACATACAGCATCAGCTGTAAAAGTACCTAGGCAAGGAGGAATAATTGATTATTCCCATTTCCCATTATTGTTTTGTTGAGGGCACAGCACGTCAGTTGTTCATCTGCCAGGTATGGCCCCAGGGCCTTCCTGTATTAAAAATATGTTGAACCATTCAGTAAGACTGGCCGAAGCAGTTTTCTTCATGCTTGCCACTCTTGAAATAGAAATGATATTGGCAGGTAAAATGTACACCAACCCTGCTCCCTGCCTAAGGTACCACTATATTATCCTTTAATAAAAGCATGGCTGCATAGCTACACTGAATGGATGTAAATTGATTCATGCTTTGCCAAATCAAATCATAACTATTGCCACCAAGATTGGTTTTTTAATGATTCTTCCAGACAATAGAAACCACAACTGATATAAATTATATTGATAATTTAAAAAAAAATTAACTATTTTTTATGAACTGTGTTCACTGACCTATAGATGTTTGCTATAGATAGATCACTAGGGTCTGTAGAAGTTTTGCCATAACTCTGGTACACACTTGACGAGCAGTACACACTAAAACTGTTACAGAAAGAAGCTGTCCGCTATTCCAATGCAAGTCTGCTTGTTTGGCCGCAATTTACTAATCCCTTCAGCAGGTACAAAACGGTAAACTTCCAGGCAACTTGATGCCTTTTTGGTTACACCCTGCTTCACCAGTTCCCCCCATTCATTATATCGTACAAAATATTAAATGATTGTTGAATATGTAGACTTATGTCAATACAAAGAATTCTATTTTTTTATATGTAGGTCTACTGTTTGGATTTTGTAGGATTTCTATTTGTCAATAAGTATGATTCTAATTGTTAAATAGCTTGGAATATATTGTTAATGTTGAAGTCTATTGTTTAATATGTAGATTCGATTGTCATGTGTATAAATTTAATTGTTAACATGTAGGATTCTATTGTTACTATGTAGATTCTATTGTCATTACGAAAATTCTATGTTAATATGTAGGATTTCTATTGTCATGTGTAAATTCATTGTAATATGTAGTGTTCTACTATGTCAATACCAAGAATTCTAGTGTCAATCTCAAAAATATTATATTGTTGATATGTAGGATCTATTTGTCAATACCAGAATTCTAGGTTAACATGTAGGATTCTATTGTCCATCTGTAGGATTTTATTGTTGATACGTAAGATTCTCATTGTTTTATGTAGGATCTATTGTCAATGTGTAGAATTCTTACGTGTTAATATGTAAGGCTTCTATTTTTAAATTGAGAATTCTATTGTTTAATAAGCAGATCCTTGTGTTAATTAACGAATATTATATTGTTGATACTGAATGTAGGAGTCGATTGTTAATATCTAGGATTCTATGTCACTACGAAGAATTCTATTGTTTATAGTAGAATTCTATTGTCAATACGTAGAATTCTATTGTTACTACGTAAGATTCTACAGTCAATATGGTAGGATTCTACAGTCAATATGTAGGATATTATTGTGACACGTATGATTCTGTTGTTGATATGTAGGATTCTATTTGTTTGATATGTGGTTTCTATTTTATAGTCGGATTCTATTGTTTTAATATGTTTAGTTTTATAATATCAATTGATGTTCTATTGTCAATTTGGTATGGTTCTACTGTTAATATTTAGGATTCAATTGTTACTATGTAGAATTCTATTGTTCTATGTGGAATTCATTGTTTTAATATCCAGGATTCTATTTCTTAATATACATGATTCTATTCTATATATTAAGATTACACTCTCAATATGTAGGATTCTATTGTTAATATGTTTTATTAAATGATAAATATAAAGCTTTCAAATCTAAACCGTTTGCTGTAATTCGTGTTACTTTGGGAAGTTTATAAAGGGCATGGAATAGCTCTCCCTCCCACACCCCAACCGCTAGAATAGCTTTTCCAGAAAACTCACCCCCGATCTAAATATCAAGGTTTTTACCTAAACTAGGGGAGGGAGAGCAAACAGGAGGAGAGGGAGGGAGAGTGGGGGGGGGCTTGCTCTGAGCAAGCTAAAACCTCTGAGAGGATAAGCCTCAGAGGCGAAACACTTTTCCCCATCCCTGCAGTGCTTCTGGTGGCCAGTTGTTTTGACTTTGGGAGGACATTAACAGGAAAACCATTTGGAGCTGTGATGTAAAATAAGGATTTTATACACTACAGAGGTGGCCCAGCAGTGGGTTACTTATCTTTTTGGGGGTGATATGCCCTTTAAGGCCGGTGCACACAGTAAGATTTTATCACTAGCGAGTGGTTGGCTCGGACAAATGATTTTGGGTCCGGTCAAAATAACTCGTTGCAGACGTTGCTGCGAACGATCATCGTGGTTCCATAGAGACTGCAAGATCGGTGTATTTGCTGCATATCCGTCTGGTGAATTGTCAGGTGTGTTTTTACACAGCCGTAAAAATTGTCTTATTTCAATTTTATCTCTCTTTAAGTGAATGCATTGGCTTACTGCACACTACTTACCTTCATCACCAAAGTGTTCCTTGCCATCCTTGTTTACAAACACACCGTAAAATTTTCCTTTTCCATCAATACCGTCTTGTAACCATCCTTATTGCATGGGTATGGGTGCACTGATCAGGAATCCTGTGTAGATACAGAGATACATTTCCTATTGTTAGTCATGGGTAGACATAACAAGGGATGCTTTCAGGACCAAGTAATGGGGTCCTTCATGTCCTAGCCCAGTAAGGCCTAATATAAATTTTTCAAACACTAATGGTTTACATATATTCCGACAAGTTGTTGTTGTTTGGTCATTCAGCAATAAAACACTGCACACATATTACAATATGTGAGGGTGTGTGAACCTAAAATCACTTGTAGAAGTTCAAATGACTGCATCACCCTCTAAAGGATCTACTTACTCTAGAAGATGACTTCATTCACAAATCACTCTTTCCCTACTTAGATAAGCTGGTCACCCAACCAAGCAAGTCAGAATAAGGGAGTGAATCCTGTTCCCATGATGTAACAAGATTCCATTATATGACATATTTAATACATAATACAACCATTAACACATGTTCTCATATCTGTTGGGCCCTTCGTATTCGTTATTATTAAAATGCTTGCTGGCCATACCACTACGATGGGCGACAATGGCAGGCTGCAAAATCTAAAAATAAAAAAAACAACATAAGAACAAACATCTTTTAGAACCATACAACGTTGACAAACAGCCTATTCACAGACTTGTTTGCAGCTTGCACATCCACCTCAAGGCAATCACAATATATCTCTTCATCTGCGACAAGGCCCTGAGAAGACACACTCTGCCAAGAGTTAGTCTATTGGTAAGTGAGTGAGTCTTCTTATTGGTAACATTGCGAACAAGGAAGAGGGACCCCCGGGCAGCAAAAAAACTTAGGGTAGTAAGATGGCTTAAATTTTAGGACCTCTTCCTGTCCCGCAATCGATAGCAGAAAGTATAGGATGGTGTGGAGGTCAGTAAAATTGGTCCTTTAATAGTTTACACAATAACTCTTATCCCTGCTATGCCCTATGCTAGTGCTAAAGATCAAGCAGTTATATATATATACAATTCCAAATAAAGAACTACATTTCAAGTCCAGTTGATCTAATTGAATACAACAGATATCCCCATTACTACATTATAACTATCCCCATTACTACATTATAACCAGTCCCATTACTACATTATAACCAGTCCCATTACTACATTATAACCAGTCCCATTACTACATTATAACCAGTCCCATTACTACATATAACTATCCCCATTACTACATTATAACCAGTCCCATTACTAACATTATAACTATCCCCATTACTACATTATAACCAGTCCCATACTACAATAACTATCCCCCATTACTACATTATAACTATCCCCATTACTACATTATAACCAGCCCCATTACTACATTATAACTATCCCCATTACTACATTATAACCAGTCCCATTACTACATTATAACTATCCCCATTACTACATATAACCAGTCCCATTACTCTATACTATCCCCTTCTATGCTTGTGAAGGTTCTCATTCATCCAGGTCATGGTAATCTTGTATTCAATTAGATCAACTGGACTTGAAATGTAGTTCTTGAAGACGTTTCGCTAGTCATCCGACTGGCTTTCTCATTCAGAATGACTTGTACAAGAATCTGTGGCAATTATGTACCCTGAAAATCCAATTAGCATATCACACCAGGTGTTAAGGGTGTGATAGATAGTGGCTAAGAGGTGTTATAGAAACGCCCAGAGTAAGGTGTTAAACAGCATTGTACATGGCAGACAGTTGGTGTCGAACCCCCCCACCTCTATTAGGCTTGGTTTCTTCTTATTTTCACATAAATGGCCTCCTTAACACCTCTCTTGAACCAGTCACGTTCCTTCGCCAGTATGTTAACATTACAACTTCAAAGGTATGTCCTTTATCCTAAGATGCAGATACACGGCTGAGTCCTGACCCGAGAATTGGCTCTTCTGTGCTGGGCCATACGTTGATGCAGTTGCTGTTTGGTCTCCCCCACATACAAATCAAGCATTCTTCACTGCACTGCACTGCATATATGATGTCGCTTTTTTCTTTGGTATTGGGTCTTTCGGATGTACAATTGCTGCTCAGTGTGTTGTTTGGTTTAAAGCAGACAGGGATACGATGTTTTTTGAAAATTCTTCTTAATTTCTCGAGACCCCTGCTACATATGGGATACCATGTTCTTCCTCCTGTCCTGCTTTTCCCCTTCACTGTTGGTATTCGTGTTCTTTTCTTTCCTTCTACTTCTTTTGACAAAGGCCCAGTCTGGATATCCACACGTTTTAAGGGCTCCTCTGAGATGTTTCATTTCTTTAGCCTTCGCCTCTGTGCTAGTGGGGATGTTCTCGGCTCTGTGTTGCAGGGTTCTGATGCCCCCCAGCTTGTGACTAAAGGGGGGTCATCAGAACCCTGCACACAGAGCTGAGAACATCCCCACTAGCACAGAGGCGAAGGCTAAAGAATGAAACATCTCAGAGGAGCCCTTAAAACTTGTGGATATCCAGACTGGGCCTTTGTCAAAAGAAGTAGAGGAAAGAAAAACACGAATACCAACAGTGAAGGGAAAGCAGGACGAGGAAGAACATGGTCATCCCATATGTAGCAGGGGTCTCCGAGAAATTAAGAAATTTTCAAAAAACATCGTATCCCTGTCTGCTTTAAACCAAACAACACACTGAGGCAGCAATTGGTACATCCGAAAGACCCAATACCAAAACACAAGAAAAGCGACATCATATATGCAGTGCTCAGTGAAGAATGCTCTGATTTGTATGTGGGGGAGACCAAACAGCAACTGCATCAACGTATGCCCACACAGAAGAGCCAATTCCTCGGGTCAGGACTCAGCCGTGTATCTGCATCTTAAGGATAAAGGACATACCTTTGAAGATTGTAATGTTAACATACTGGCGGAGGAATGTGACTGGTTCAAGAGAGGTGTTAAGGAGGCCATTTATGTGAAAATAAAGAAACCAAGCCTAAATAGAGGTGGGGGGGTTCGACACCAACTGTTGCCATGTACAATGCTGTTTTAACACCTTACTCTGGGCGTTCCTATAACACCTCTTACCACTATCTAATCACACCCTTAACACCTGGCTGTGATATGCTAATTGGGATTTTCCAGGGTACATAATTGCCACAGATTCTGTACAAGTCATTCTGAATTGAGAAAGCCAGTCGGATGACTAGCGAAACGTCTTCAAGAACTACATTTCAAGTCCAGTTGATCTAATTGAATACAACGATATCCCCATTACTACATTATAACTATCCCCATTACTACATTATAACTAGCCCCATTACTACATTATAACCAGTCCCATTACAAACATTATAACCATTCCCATTACTACATTATAACCAGTCCCATTACTACATTATAACTATCCCCATTACTACATTATAACCATCCCCATTACTACATTATAACTATCCCCATTACTACATTATAACTAGTCCCATTACTACATTATAACCGTACATAAACCAGTCCATATTACTAATACATTATAACCAGTTCCCATTACTACATTATAACTATCCCCATTACTACATTATAACCAGTCCCATTACTATATTATAACCAGTCCCATTACTACATTATAACCAGTCCCATTACTACATTATAACTATCCCCATTACTACATTATAACCAGTCCCATTACTACATTATAACCAGTCCCCATTACTACATATAACTATCCCCATTATACATTATAACCTATCCCCATTACTACATTATAACTATCCCCATTACTACATTATAACTATCCCCATTACTACATTATAACCCGTCCCCCATTACTACAGTATAACTATCCCCCATTACTACATTATAACATCCCATTACTACATTCATAACTATCCCCCTTACTATGTCTTGTGAAGGTTCTCATTCATCCAGTCATGGTATATCTGTTGTTTCAATTAGATCAACTGGACTTGAAATGTGTTCTTGAAGACGTTTCGCTAGTCATCCGACGGCTTTCTAAATTCAGAATGACTTGTACAAGAATCTGTGCAATTATGTACCCTGGAAAATCCCAATTAGCATATCACAGCCAGGTGTTAAGGGTGTGATTAGATAGTGGCTAAGAGGTGTTATAGGAACGCCCAGAGTAAGGTGTTAAAACAGCATTGTACATGGCAGACAGTTGGTGTCGAACCCCCCCACCTCTATTTAGGCTTGTTTTCTTTATTTTCACATAAATGGCCTCCTTAACACCTCTCTTGAACCAGTCACGTTCCTTCGCCAGTATGTTAACATTACAATCTCAAAGGTATGTCCTTTATCCTTAAGATGCAGATACACGGCTGAGTCCTGACCCGAGGAATTGGCTCTTCTGTGCTGGGCCATACGTTGATGCAGTTGCTGTTTGGTCTCCCCCACATACAATCAAGCATTCTTCACTGCACTGCACTGCATATATGATGTCGCTTTTCTTTGGTATTGGGTCTTTCCGGATGTACCAATTGCTGCCTCAGTGTGTTGTTTGGTTAAAAAGCAGACAGGGATACGATGTTTTTTGAAAATTCTTCTTAATTCTCTGAGACCCCTGCTACATATGGGATGACCATGTTCTTCCTCCTGTCCTGCTTTTCCCCTTCACTGTTGGTATTCGTGTTCTTTTCTTTCCTCTACTCTTCTTTTGACAAAGGCCCAGTCTGGATATCACACGTTTTAAGGGCTCCTCTGAGATGTTTCATTTCTTTAGCCTTCGCCTCTGTGCTAGTGGGGATGTTCTCGCTCGTGTTGCAGGGTTCTGATGACCCCCAGCTTGTGATCTAAAGGGGGGTCATCAGAACCCTGCAACACAGAGCTGAGAACATCCCCACTAGCACAGAGGCGAAGGCTAAAGAAATGAAACATCTCAGAGGAGCCCTTAAAACTTGTGGATATCCAACTGGGCCTTTGTCAAAAGAATAGAAGGAAAGAAAGACACGAATACCAACAGTGAAGGGGAAAAGCAGGACAGGAGGAAGAACATGGTATCCCATATGTAGCAGGGGTCTCCGAGAAATTAGAAGAATTTTCAAAAAACATCGTATCCCTGTCTGCTTTAAACCAAACAACACACTGAGGCAGCAATTGGTACATCCGAAAGACCCAATACCAAAACACAAGAAAAGCGACATCATATATGCATGCAGTGCAGTGAAGAATGCTCTGATTTGTATGTGGGGGAGACCAAACAGCAACTGCATCAACGTATGGCCCAGCACAGAAGAGCCAATTCCTCGGGTCAGGACTCAGCCGTGTATCTGCATCTTAAGGATAAAGGACATACCTTTGAAGATTGTTGTTAACATACTGGCGGAGGAATGTGACTGGTTCAAGAGAGGTGTTAAGGAGGCCATTTATGTGAAAATAAAGAAACCAAGCCTAAATAAGAGGGGGGGGTTCGACACCAACTGTCTGCCATGTACAATGCTGTTTTAACACCTTACTCTGGGCGTTCCTATAACACCTCTTAGCCACTATCTAATCAACACCCTTAACACCTGGCTGTGATATGCTAATTGGATTTTCCAGGGTACATAATTGCCACAGATTCTTGTACAAGTCATTCTGAATTGAGAAAGCCAGTCGGATGACTAGCGAAACGTCTTCAAGAACTACATTTCAAGTCCAGTTGATCTAATTGAATACACCAGATCCCCATTACTACATTATACTATCCCCATTACTACATTATAACTAGCCCATCACATTATCCATCCATTACAATATACCAGATCCCATTACACATTACATATACTAATTATAACTATCCCCCATTACTACATTATAAACCAGTCCCATTACTACATTATAACCTCCCCATTACTACATTATATCTATCCCCATTACTACTTATACATCATTACACATTATAACCATTCCATTACTACATTATAACTATCCCCATTACTACATTAACCAGTCCCATTACTACATTATAAAATAACTATCCCCATTACTACATTATAACCAGTCCCATATACTACATTATAACCAGTCCCATTACTACATATTCCAGTCCATTACTACATTATACCAGTCCCATTACTACATTATACCAGTCCCTTACTACATTATTACCAGTCCCTTACTACATTAAACAGTCCCATTACTACATTATACCAGTCCCATTACTACATTATAACGTCCCCATTACTTACAATTATAACCAGTCCCATTACTACATTATAACCAGTCCCATTACTACATTATAACCAGTCCCATTACTACATTATAACCAGTCCCATTACTACATTATAACCAGTCCCATTACTACATTATAACTATCCCCATTACTACATTATAACCAGTCCCTTTTACAAGCAATCTATGTATGTAATTTTCAATAAAAATTCAACGTACAGCTTAATATATAGTCACCCTGGAGAAACACAGAACAGCACAGTCAAATATCTTGATGAAATCACAAGCTTCGGGCTATGTGCAAGTATTTTACCACAGACAGTGGGGTCCCAGGCTCACTAGAGGCTCTGAGAATTGTATTTGAACAACAGCTGGATGCCTGCAGGTAGAACATCTCCTATTTTACATTTCTGGCATTACATTTTCCACCTGCAGCACCGATGTTCCAAGGAGGATTTAAATTCACTCTACGTTGAGAGGCCACATTCTCATTCTGTATCATTTAGATCTTGTGGCTCCTTATGTGTTTCTTAAATTAGTAATAGGAAGAACCAATAACAAAGGAAGTGATGAGCCAGTAGAGACATTTACTCTATGCCCCCACCATGTAACAGAAATCCATAATCCAATAATTTTGCATTTACGAATCCTTAGCTTACCTGCTAACATCTGGCAGCTTAAATCGTAAATACACTATTGGGGTCCCTGTAAACTGTTCAGCCAAGTTCAGCAGTTCGTAGTTTGTTTCAAGGTTAAGGGCAACACAAATGGGGATACTCTGGAAAAAAAATGTTAAAAGTAAGGGAGCTGCAGATAAGTCAAGGCTTTTTAAATAACCATTGAATAAATGTCAAGATTGGGGAGATTGTAGGATACCAAAAGCAGCATGTTTAATTAGACATGTAAGCTACAAGAAAACAAACAATTTCAGATTATTTTATCGGAAACTCTAATGGCAAGACACCACTCTGCTATAGTTAAAGGGTTAATTTATAAAATTTATATATGAAATGATGACAGAAGATAAGGCACCAATTTCACACTCTGAATCAATAGAGATCTACATTATTGGACAGACAGCAGGGGGAGATGTATTACACCTTTGTAATGGTATAACGTTACTACTAGTAGTCTTATCCTTCTCTCTGCTTTCATTAAGAGAAATACACTAAACATGAAATATTTGTTGTATTCAGTCAGATCAACTGGACTTAAATTTAATTCTTGAAGAAATTTCGCCAGTCATCCGACTGGATATCTCAATTCAGAAAGCCAGTCGGATGACTAGCGAAACGTCTTCAAGAAGTAAACTTTAAGTCCAGTTGATCTGATTCAATACAACAGATATACCATGACCTGGATGAATGAGAACCTTCACAAGCACTAAACATTAGATTATTTTGGAGTAAAACTTTAAAATACAGAATCATTGCACAAACACTGATTTACCACTAGATGTCAGCAGCTAGCTTCGGATTGCATTTTGTAATCATGGGTTATTGATGAAGTAAACCCACCAGCGAAAAACATTCAACAAATAGATGTTATAAGGTGCAAAATATCCTTTTGCTCAATGTAATAATAAAAGAAAATATTATTACAAATAAACAATGGGGTTCCCCGCACTCCTCTTACTTGCTTGTTTATATTTACATGCTGGGTGCCGCTAATCCACTGCGGCTAGTTTGTCATTGTGTTTTGTAGTAAAGTAGTATTTTGAGGTTGAATAAAGATGTAAGTCCAATTCAACCCACTCAGAAACACCCACACTTCCTGATAATTGTTGATCCAGAGGAAGGCAAAAAAAAATTAGACATTAGATATTACAGTGTTATTAAAGGGGATGTAAAGACCACAGAGGTAGAGAATATATTTAACAAAATACCCACAGCCTGGAAATGTAAATCTGCTCTGGAATGAAAAATGAAATGATCTTAACCATCCAATAATCTACTGATCTTAGTGTATATTTTTCTCTTCCATTGTACATGTGTTTAATGCCCTGAGTCTACATTATACACATAGGCCACATTTATGGGGAGGCAGTTATACAGTCTTTAATTCTTTCATTGTGCCGGCTGCGTGGGTATCACAATAGATAAGGAGTTCAATATGCGGTGTGTATTTTTATTATCCGGTGATTAAGTCATTGTGGATTTACGCTAAGTGCATATTGAATTAGCAGGGGGAGATTTACCTGGAGCTGTAGTGGCTCTTGTTAAATATCCCCATTGTTATTATCCCTAAAGGTTCACACACACGTGCAATTTGCGAGCGAGCAACGACCCCTGACGGCCGAGCGTTACACACAACAAACGTCCGTTTCGGCCGAGAATCATTCATGTGTATGTGTTCATTCGGGGGTCGTTCGCCGATCCGCCAGGCAGAACAACAAACAACCGTGTGACACCTTCCTCAATGTCCATGTGACTCCTTCCTCAGACCTTACAAAAAAGTTTCTGAGGAAGGTGTCACACGGACGCCAAAACGTCACTTGTTTAAATAAATACACTTTTTATCTTCAAGATAAATTAAATATTTCTTTGAATATATTGACCAATGGCTATGGCACCTAGAGCAGCACCCAGCATATTTTTACCTATTTTTACATATAGTGTGGGTGAAAACCTTGGTTTCTACCTTTACATATGTACACTGTTACAAATTAAATTATATGTGATGAATGTCAAGAATTGTAATTACTATTATACTCTTGAATACTACTTCTTTAGCTTATCTTTGAGATGAGTTTAGTCAATAATATACAATTATACAGTTATTACTATAAAGACAAATGTAACCACCCTTGTGATAGACAAATGTAACTTTATTGATATCAATGCATTCATTTTTTACAAAATGTTATTGACTTACTGTCATTCTATTAGATTAATTAACTTGAGTTTATAAAAAAAAATGATTTGCAGCGATGAAAGTAGAGGCGACTCCTACCAGCACTTTTTTCTAGGCCTTTCCTATAATAAATACTGTTGCATGAAAATACTACATTGGATTGAACCAATCAAAATGCTCATTTTTGCACCATCGATCTTCATCAGATTTGAAATCTGCTTAAGACAGGGACTGAAAGATTGGGTTAAAAAATAAAAAAATCACCCATCCCAACCCATTTGCCCTTTTTCAATCGATTGTTTGGTATCATCAAGCAGTTGACATCGATTGGTCAAGTCGAATGAAAAATCTACCCCATATATGGCATGCTAAATACCATGCTTGTGTTGTTTCATTACTGTGCTGTATCATTGTGCTGACTAGTTACAATGCCCCCCAGACTAATACACCCCCAATTTAATTATTGTACCATTGCAGGTCCACAACATTACATAATATGGGCCATACCATCACATAAAATGGACCATACCATTATTTAAAGACATTGATGCTGCTTTAAACCAATCCAACCTAATGTTACATCAACATACTATAGAACAATAAACCCTTTTATTATTATAACAGAGGTGGATGAATTATTTTTGGCTTTAGGAGCCAATAATAACATTTTAGGAGCCAATCTAGCCTTTTTTATTTCCATAAACATCAAAGGAAACCCTCAATTTAATCTATAATCTAGGCATTGGCTACCTAGCTCAAGGGATTTGTCCAGTCCTGACTATAGGTACCTTTAAAGAGATTAAAGGACAGACCATTATAAAGAATCATTCATTTTGCTATTGTTCTTCCAGACTTAAAACAAGCCGATTAGATTAGATGTAATTCTGTTTCCCCCAAAACTGTGTTCATATGGATTCAAATGCCCCTGCTTATTTAGCATTGTTTCCAGTCCCACACCGGATTGATATAAGGAGTTTTAAGCCTTGTGGATATAGAGAATTGGTTTTCCTTGTGTTTTCTCTGAACACAGCCTGTGCTATATAAAACCCGAGTATTGTTCCTTGCTGAATGCCACAGATGTCTATAATCTGTATTTCTGTTCCTTTTATGTCTCTTCAGAAAACATTTCTAGCCAGCATGACCCTATCACAGATCGCATTAGTTAAGGGCGCTTGAATGTTAAAAACCGCGTTCCAGCTGTGCTGCACAAAACCCATGTTCAGAGGAACATAAGCCGGGCTCTGCAATGCTTTTTTTGCGAGCGGCACCGCAGGAGCTTTTTTAGGGACTTAAAACAGGATCTAAGACACTGGCACGTTCCAGCCTGCACGCCAGAGCTGTGGAGGAATCACACAAAACCGTAGCCCGCAGAGCCAGTATTGTTCGCCAAGTTCCTCTCAAAATGTGCCAATCGTGTGAAGCAGTTTAACACGAGGTCCTCGAAGAGAATTAATTCTTATAAGAGACATCTAGAATACATTACATAGGGAAACAAGAACAAACAATAACAAGGATGAGCCCACTGGTGTCATGACAGTGACAGAAAACACTAGCATGAGGAAGGATTCCGTTGCAATAATCAGGAACAAAGACACATTAAATGGCTGACAAAGAGCAGCGGATCTGCGGCACAATAAACCACAGCGAAACGTACAGCCCTCCAGGCAATAAAAGGTCAAATGAGCTTCCACAAATCACTCAATAAAACATATGAAATCCCATCAGCTCTGCCAGCAGCGACCTGCAGTAGTATTTCTACCAGAAAACAACCCCCATAAACATCCACTTCTATTGAGATGAATAGCCCAAGCACCTCACCTATACCGCAATAACCGACAGTAACCCAGAGGAGACACACAGTACACAGCCTTTGATTACAATGCGGTCAAGGACTTTGCTAAGTCTGTGTCACTGCTTTGAAAATGATGGTGGTAATTTTCTTTTTTAGGTCACGATCTTAAAGAATAAAAGGAATGGGCAGTTTAATGGCTGGCAATGTCTGTAAGATTATCCAAGTCCAAAGTAAACATATATACGGATTGGCTAAAAATCCCATGAAAGCCGAGAGGGGACACATACATCTGCCTCTATGAACTCATTTGGAAGAGATTTACGCAAAGAAGGACAAATAAGGACAATACTTTGTACCATGGAAAGCTGTAGATAAGTTCTCTAGGGAAAACACTGATCTCGCTAGCATAAAAAATTAGATTTTTAGACCAATATTATTCTCCCTATACAAAATCAGTTCCCTACGCTTTAGTATAGAGAGCGCTATGTGTGGACCCCCGAACAATCTTCCATATACTCAGTATAGGTAGATGGAATCAGCACTGTATACAGCCACATCTATAGCCGGTGACAGATGAAATTCAATGGAATATGTCAGTGATCTGCTTCAAATTGGTCCTGCGTGTACCCAGCTTTTGAGCACAGGCATTTTATTATATCAAATTCAAACAACTAAGTTAAAACAATGCTATTGGACTGTAATTGGAGATCCCCCATCCACATGGCTACCAACTACACATTCAACCAGCATGAATATTTCTGTAATAACAGTATATTGATACAGAGCTACTATAACAATAGTGCACGCAATGCGCTCTCGTGTACCGGTAACAAGCGCAAAAAAAGCAAGCGTTACTGTGCACGCTTCTAGGAGCGCATTACAGTGTGGCCTCGGCCTAAGTCTGGGCATTGATATTGGTAAGTAACACCAAAGCAACACAATCTTAACATAACGATCATTATCGATATTTAACACTGCGGACATAAATAAGAATCGTTACTGTTAACAATGAGGTCATAAAATATCTTCTATCTATATCATTGCATAGCAACGTGAATGACAGTATTGTCACATCATAAATCAATTATTATTTTTATTATTATTCTGGATTTATATAGCGCCAACATCTTCTGTGGCGCTTTACGATTACATAGTCATACAGGGTAGTACATGTTATACAAAGTCATACATATTACATACACAGGTAATACATAATATAAGTAAACAGAGTGAGGAGTTTCTTACAGCAATACCGTGATACAATAGGAGAGAGGACCCTGCCCAAAGAGCTTACAGTCTAGAGGAAATGGGGGTGAGACATAAGGTGATGGGAATCGGTCGGCTGTAAATAGATTGGCAGTGGTGTGTGAAAGGCGGGTTGGATCATATTGGGTAGTAAGAGGGGTAATGTTTAGGCCAGGTTATATGATTGCCTAAAGAGGTGGGTTTTAAGGTTACGTTTAAAGGTGTTAAGGGCTGGTGAGTGACGGAGAGATGGAGGAAGAGAGTTCGAGAGCAGAGGGTCAGCATGAGCAATGTCCTGAATGCAGGCATGGGAAGAGGTGACCAGGGTGGATGAGAGGAGGATATCTTTTGCGGAGCAGAGGTTGCGTCTGGATGGTATCGCTGGATCAGTTCTGAGATATATAGAGGGGCAGTGTTGGATAGTACTTTATAGGATAAGGTAAGCAGTTTGAACTGAATCCTTTGCGTGATGGGCAACCAGTGGAGGGACTGACAGAGACGAGATGCATTAGAGAAGCGAGAAGAGAAATAAATGAGACAGCAGGGTTGAGGATGGATTGAAGTGGCGCTAGGCAGTTGTTTGGTAAACCACACAGGAGTGCGTTGCAGTAGTCTAGCTGGGATATGATTAGGGCATAGACTAGGATTTTTGTAGCTTCATTCGAGAGGAAGGGTCGAAAGCAGGAGGTGTTTCTGAGTTGGAGCCGACAGAAGTTGGCAAGTGAATTGACATGGGGTTTAAAGGAAAGATAGGAATCTAGCATTATTCCCAGGCAGCGGACATGAGGAAATGGGGATATAGTTTTTTTTTAATATTAATAGTAAGTAATACTAATACTACTAATAGTAATATTAGGGAGGGGAACAGATCGTGAGGGTGGGGAAAGGACAGGTTCGTTCTTGTCCATGTTGAGTTTGAGGAAGCAGGAGGACATGAAGGCAGAGATGGCACTAAGGCAGTCGGGGACCTGGGATGTCAGTGTAGGGAGATATGGGGCAGAGATGTAAATCTGGGTATTAGCCACATACACATGATATTGGAATCCAAATGAACTAATGAGTTGTCCAAGGCCATAGGTGTAGATGGAGAAAAGAAGAGGGCCGAGTACTGAGCCTTGTGGGACCCCCACAGAGAGGGGGCAAGGGGTGGAGCTAATTCCAGAGTGGAAAACACTAAAGGTCCTACCAGAGAGATAGGAGGATAGCCAAGAAAGTGCAGTGTCCTGGATACCTAAGGAGGCCAGGATTTGAAGAAGTAGTGGGTGTTCAACAGTATCAAAAGCAGAGGACAGATCAAAACGAATGAGCAAAGAGTAGTGCACTTTAGATTTAGCACTAAGTAGATCATTGGTCACTTTAGTGAGGGTAGTTTCTGTAGAGTGGTTAGGGTGGAAGCCTGACTGGAGGTGGTCAAACAGAGAGTTAACAGACAGGTGACTGACAAGGTCAGCAGAGACTTGTCTTTCCACTAGTTTGGAAGCAAAAGGGAGAAGAGAGACAGGCTGGTAGCTGGAAAGAGCAGATGAGTCAAGGGAGAGTTTTTTAAGTATAGGGGATACCACGGCATGTTTAAATGATACCACGGCATGTTTAAATGAAGAGGGAAAAATACCAGTGGATAGGGACAAGTTAAAGAGAGAGGTTAGGGCTGGTATGAAGGAAGAGGAGAGCGGGGGAATGAGATGAGAGGGAATGGGTTCGAGGGGGATGTTTTTGATTTTTTTCTGTGAAATAAGAGGCTATATCATCAGCCAATAAACAGGAGGCAGATGGAGGGAGTTGAAAACTTTGAAGAGCTGTTTGGGGTTATGGGATTGTGAGGATATGAGTGAAGAGAAGTAGTTTTGTTTGGCTAAGGACAAAGCACCTCTGATTCGGTAAAGGGCACTTTTAAATTCGAGAAAGTCGATATTTTTGTTACTCTTAGCTTAAGCTCGGTTATACAGGATTGCCTTTTCAACTTTTTAATCTGTTCCATAAGCTATGGTTGTGGGTTCTTGCGACCAAGGCGACTGGTGTATAACGGAGCAACGGAGTTGAGGGCAATGGAAACAGTGTTATGGTAGTGGGCAGCTGCAAGATCAGGGTCAGAGAAGGAGGGCATGGAGATAAGTTGTTGGAGGGGGATAGAGAGCGAATAGGGGTTGAGATTATGCAGGTCTCTGCATCTGTACATTTGTTTGTTAGGGGTTACGGCCGAGACAGATGACACAAGATTACATTTGAGAAGATTATGATCAGATAGAGGAAAGGGAGAGTTGGAGAAGTTAGATATGGATCAGAGGCAAGTGAAGACTAGATCCAGTGTGTGCCTATTACAATGGGTCTGAGCAGAGGACCATTGAGTAAGGCCAAGGGAGGAGGTAAGAGAGAGAAGTTTGGTGACAGCAGAAGTGTTGATATCGATGGGGATATTGAAATCCCCTAAGATAATTGAGGGGATGTCAGTGGATAGAAAGTGGGACAACCAAGCAGAGAAGTGGTCAAAGAAAGTAGTGGTCTGGCCGGGTGCTCAATAAATAACCGCAATCTGTAGGGGCGTGGGAGAGTGAACATGGACTGAGTGGAACTCAAAAGATAGACGGGAGAGGGCTGGTAAGGGTGTGATGGGTTTGAAAGTACAGAGCTCAGAGAGAAGAATACCAACTCCCCCACCAGCGCGGTAGTGTTAACTAACACTGGGGTCATTAATTATATATCGGTATTGTTAACTAACACTGTGGTCATCAATTAGATATTGGAATTGATAACTAACACTGTGGTTGTTAATTAGATATCAGTATTGATAACTAACACTGTGGTCATTAATTAAATATCAGTATTGATAACTAACACTGTGGTCATTAATTAAATATCAGTATTGATAACTAACACTGTGGTTGTTAATTTAGATTCATTATTGGTGAACCCCAACAATAAACTGTTGGTCATAAGCTAATATCAGTATTGGTAACTAACACTGTGGTCGTTATAGATATTGGTATTATTAACTACACTGTGGGTTGTTAATTAAATATCAGTATTGTTAACTACAACACTGTGGTCATTATTAGATCATATTGGTAACTAACACTGTGGTGTTAATTAGATATATCAAGTAAAAAAAACAAAATTGGTAACTAACACTGTGGTTTTAATTAGATATCAGTATGTGGTAACTAAACACTGTGGTCATTATTAGATATCAGTATTGATAACTACACTGTGGTCATTAATTAGATATCAGTATTGATAACTACCCTGTGGTTGTTAATTAGATTATCAGTATGATAAGACACTGTCATTATAACGTATATAACTAACACATGTGGTCATTAATTAATATCGTAATTGAACTAACACTGTGGTCATTAATTAAATATCAGTATTGATAACTAACACTGGTGGTCTGTTCATTAGATATTGGTATTGGTACTAACACTGTGGTTGTTATTAATATATCAGTATTGGTAACTAACATTGTGGTCATTAATTAAATCAGTATTGTAACTAACACGTGGGTCGTTATTAGAATATGGTATTAATTAACTAACACTGTGGATGTTAATTAGATATCAGTATTGGTAACTAACACTGTGTCATTATTAGATATCAGTATTGGTAACTAACACTGTGGTCTGTTATTATATATCAGTATTGGTAACTAACACTGTGGTTGTTAATATAGATATCAGTATTGATAACTAACTGTGGTCATTAATTAGATATCAGTATTGGTACTAACCGTGTGGTCATTAATTAGATACAGTATTGTAACTAACACTGTGTTGTTGTAATTAGATATCAGTATTGTAACTACCACTGTGGTTGTTAATTAATATTCGGTATTGAACTAACCTGGGTCATTAATTGAATATCAGTATTGGTACTAAACACTGTGGTCATATAGATAGATTGGTACCTACACTGTGGTTGTAATTAGATATCAGTATTGATAACTAACACTGTGGGTTTAATTAGATATCAGTATTGTTAACTAACACTGTGGTCATTATTAGATATCAGTATTTGGTAACTAACACTGTGGTGTTAATTAGATATCAGTATTATAACTAACACTGGTGGTCATTAATTAGATATCAGTATTGTTAACTAACACTTGTGGTCATTAATTAGATATCATATTGGTACTAACACTGTGGTTGTTAATTAGAATCAGTATTGTAACTAACACTGTGGTCGTTATTAGATATTGTTATTAATACACGGGTTGTTATTAGATTATCAGTATTGAAAACTAACACTGTGGTCATTAATTAGATATCAGTATTGGTAACTAACTCTGTGGTGTTTAATTAGATATCAGTATTGGTAACTAACACGGTGGTTTGGTTGTTATTAGTATCAGTATTGTTTAACTACACTGTGGTTCGTTATTAGATATTGGTATTATAACTAACACTGTGGTTGTTAATTAGATATCAGTATGAAAACTACACACTGTGGTCATTAATTAGATATCAGTATTGGACCTACCTGGTGGTTTGTTAATTAGATATCAGTATTGGTAACTAACACTGTGGTCGTTAATTAGATATTGGTATTATTAACTAACACTGTGGTTGTTAATTAGATATCAGTATTGAAAACTAACACTGTGGTCATTAATTAGATATCAGTATTGGTAACTAACACTGTGGTCATTAATTAGATATCAGTATTGATAACTAACACTGTGTGTTGTTATTAGATATCAGTATTGGTAACTAACACTGTGGTTGTTAAGATATCAGTCTATTAAACTAACACTGTGGTTGTTAATTAGATATCAGTATTGAAAAACTAAACTGTGGTCATTAATTAGATATCAGTATTGGTAACTAACACTGTGGTTGTTAATTAAATAATCATGATAGATACTACCACTGGTGGTCATTATTAGATATCAGTATTGTTAACAACACTGTGGTTGTTAATTGATATCAGTATTGGTAACAACACTGTGGTCATTAATTAGATATCAGTATTGGGTAACTAACACTGTGGTCATTAATTAGAATATCAGTATTGTAACTAACTGTGGTTGTTAATTAGATATCAGTATGATAACTAAACACACTGTGGTCATTAATTAGATATCAGTATTGTTAACTAACCTGTGGTCATTAATTAGATATCAGTTTGTAACTAACACTGTGGTGTTATAGAATCAGTATGAAAACTACACTGTTTCATTATTAGATATCAGTAGTTGATACTAACACTGTGGTTGTTAATTATATACAGTATTGATAACTAACACTGTGGTTGTTAATTAGATATCAGTATTGACAACACTGTGGTCATTAATTAGATATCAGTATTGGTAACTAACACTGTGGTCATTAATAGTATCAGTATTGGTAACTAACACTGTGGTCATTAATTAGATATCAGTATTGGTAACTAACACTGTGGTTGTTAATTAGATATCAGTATTGATAACTAACACTGTGGTCATTAATTAGATATCAGTATTGTTACTAACAACTGTGGTCATTATTAGATATCAGTATTGGAACTAACACTGTGGTTTGTTATTTAGATATCAGTATTGAAAACTAACACTGTGGTTGTTAATTAGATTCAGTATTGGTAACTAACACTGTGGTTTTTAATTAGATATCAGTATTGTAAAACTACACTGTTTTTTTATTAGATATCATTATTGATAACTAACACTGTGGTTGTTAATTAGATATCAGTATGTTAACTACACTGTGGTCTTAATTAGATATCAGATTGTTAACTAACACTGTGGTATTTTATTAGATATTAGTATTGTTAACTAACAACTGTGGGTCTTAATAGATATCAGAATTGATTACTCACCCTGGGGTCATTAATTAGATATCAGTATTGGTTAACTAACACTGGGTTTAATTAGATATCAGTATTGAACTAACACTGTGGGTCATAATTAGATATCAGTATTGGTACTACACTGTGGTCATTAATAGATATTCCGTATTGGTAACTAACACTGTTCATTAATTAGATAATCAGTATTGTTAACTAACACTGTGGTCCTAATTAGATATCATATTGGTAACTAACACTGTGGTCATTAATTAGATATCAGTATGATAACTAACACTGTGGTCATTAATAGATATCAGTATTGGTAACTACACTGTGGTCATTAATTAGATTATAGTATTGTTAACTAACACTGTGGATGTTAATTAGATATTAGTATGTTAACTAACACTGTGGTCATTAATTAGATATCAGAATTGATTACTAACACTGGGGTCATTAATTAGATATCAGTATGGTACTAACACTGTGGTTGTTAATTAGATTCAGTATTGAAACTAACACTGTGGGATGTTAATTGATATCAGTATTGGTAACTACACATGTGGTTGTTAATTATATCAGTATTGAAAAACTAACACTGTGGATGTTAATTTAGATATCAGTATTGGTAACTAACACTGTGGTTGTTAATTAGATATCAGTATTGAAAACTAACACTGTGGTCATTAATTAGATATCAGTATTGGTAACTAACACTGTGGTCATTAATTAGATATCAGAATTGATTACTAACACTGGGGTCATTAATTAGATATCAGTATTGGTAACTAACACTGTGGTCATCAATTAGATATCAGTATTGATAACTAACACTGTGGTCATCAATTAGATATCGGTATTGTTAACTAACACTGTGGTTGTTAATTAGATATCAGTATTGGTAACTAACACTGGGGTCATTATTAATATCAGTATTGGTAACTAACACTGTGGTCATCAATTAGATATCAGTATTGATAACTAACACTGTGGTCATCAATTAGATATCGGTATTGTTAACTAACACTGTGGTTGTTAATTAGATATCAGTATTGATAACTAACACTGTGGTCATTAATTAGATATCAGTAATTGTTTAACTAACACGTGGTTGTTAATTAGATATTTAATTGTTAACTAACCTGTGGTCAATTAATTAAACACAGTAGTTCTAACTAACACTGTGGTGTTAATTAGATTCGGTATTGTTAACTACACCCTGTGTCATTAAGATATCAATTATTGGTAACTAACACTTGGTGGTTAATTATATCACTATTGGTACCTAACACTGTGGATGTATATTATGATATCGTATTGTTAACTAACAACGTGGTTGTTAATGAGATATCAAGTATTGGGTAACTAACACTGTGGTATTAATTAGATTCAGTATTGTTAACTAACACTGTGTGTTAATTAGATTTAGTATTGTTAACTAACACTGTGGGTCCATTATTAAATTCAGTGATTGATAACTAACACCGTGGTTGTTAATTAGATATTGGTATTGAAAACTAACACTGGTGGTCATTAATTAGATATCAGTATTGATAACAAACACTGTGGTTTTTTAATTAAGACCAGTATTGGTAACTAACCACTGTGGTTGTTATGATATCAGAATTGATCAACTAACACTGTGGTCATTAATTAGATATCAGTATTGGTACTAACACTGTGGTCATTAATTGATATCATATTGGTAACTAACACTGTGGTCTATTAGATTACAGTATTGGTAACTAAACACTGTGGTTTGTTAATTAGATATCATGTATGATACTACAACCTGTGGTCATTAATTAGATATCAGTATTGTTAACAACACTGTGGTCATTAAATTAGATATCAGTTGGTAACTAACACTGTGGTTGTTAATTAGATTCAGTATTGAAAAACTAACCTGTGGTTGTTAATTAGATATCAGATTGGTAACTAACACTGTGGTTGTTAATTAGATATCAGTATTGAAAACTAACACTGTGGTCATTAATTAGATATCAGTATTGGTAACTAACACTGTGGTTGTTAATTAGATATCAGTATTGATAACTAACACTGTGGTTGTTAATTAGATATCAGTATTGTTAATTAACACTGTGGTCATTAATTAGATATCAGTATTGTTAACTAACACTGTGGATGTTAATTAGATATTAGTATTGTTAACTAACACTGTGGTCATTAATTAGATATCAAGATATGTATTACTAACACTGGGTCATTAATTAGATATCAGTATTGGTACTAAACACTGTGGTTTGTAATATGATTCGGTATTGATAACTAACACTGTGGTCATTAATTAGATATCAGTATTGGTAACTAACACTGTGGTCATTAATTAGATATCAGTATTGGTAACTAACACTGTGGTCATTAATTAGATATCAGTATTGTTAACTAACACTGTGGTCATTAATTAGATATCAGTATTGGTAACTAACACTGTGGTCATTAATTAGATATCAGTATTGATAACTAACACTGTGGTCATTAATTAGATATCAGTATTGGTAACTAACACTGTGGTCATTAATTAGATATCAGTATTGTTAACTAACACTGTGGATGTTAATTAGATATTAGTATTGTTAACTAACACTGTGGTCATTAATTAGATATCAGAATTGATTACTAACACTGGGGTCATTAATTAGATATCAGTATTGGTAACTAACACTGTGGTTGTTAATTAGATATCAGTATTGAACTAACACTGTGGATGTTAATTAGATATCAGTATTGGTAACTAACACTGTGGTTGTTAATTAGATATCAGTATTGAAAACTAACACTGTGGATGTTAATTAGATATCAGTATTGGTAACTAACACTGTGGTTGTTAATTAGATATCAGTATTGAAACTAACACTGTGGTCATAATTAATATCTAGTATTGGTAACTAACACTGGGTCATTAATTAGATATCAGAATTGATTACTACACTGGGGGTCTATTAATTAGATATCAGTATTGGTAAAACTACACTGTGGTCATCAATTAGATATCATTATTGATAACTAACATGTGGTCATCAATTATATTGGTATTGTTAACTAACACTGTGGTTGTTAATTAGATATCAGTATTGGTAACTAACACTGGGGTCATTAATTAGATATCAGTATTGGTAACTAACACTGTGGTCATCAATTAGATATCAGTATTGATAACTAACACTGTGGTCATCAATTAGATATCGGTATTGTTAACTAACACTGTGGTTGTTAATTAGATATCAGTATTGATAACTAACACTGTGGTCATTAATTAGATATCAGTATTGTTAACTAACACTGTGGTTGTTAATTAGATATTAGTATTGTTAACTAACACTGTGGTCATTAATTAGATATCAGTATTGTTAACTAACACTGTGGTTGTTAATTAGATATCGGTATTGTTAACTAACACTGTGGTCATTAATTAGATATCAGTATTGGTAACTAACACTGTGGTTTTTAATTAGATATCAGTATGGTAACTAACACTGTGGATGTTATTAGATATCAGTATTGTTAACTAACACTGGGGTTGTTAATTAGATTCAGTATTGGTAAACTACACTGTGGTTGTTAATTAGATATCAGTATTGGTAACTAACACTGGGTCATTAATTAGATATCAGTATGTTAACCTAACCTGTGGTTGTTATTAGATTCGTATTGGTAACTACCACTGTGTCATTATAGATATCAGTATTGATAACTACACGTGTCATTATTAGAATCAGTATTGATAACTAACACTGTGGTCATAATTAGATATCAGTATTGGTAACTAACACTGTGGTCGTTAATTAGATATCAGTATTGGTAACTAACACTGTGGTCGTTAATTAGATATCAGTATTGATAACTAACACTGTGGTCATTAATTAGATATCAGTATTGATAACTAACACTGTGGTCATTAATTAGATATCAGTATTGATAACTAACACTGTGGTCATTATTAATATCAGTATTGGTAACTAACACTGTGGTCGTTAATTAGATATCAGTATTGGTAACTAACACTGTGGTTGTTAATTAGATATCAGTATTGGTAACTAACACTGTGGTCATTAATTAGATATCAGTATTGATAACTAACACTGTGGATGTTAATTAGATATCAGTATTGATAACTAACACTGTGGTCATTAATTAGATATCAGTATTGTTAACTAACACTGTGGTTGTTAATTAGATTATCAGTAATTGGTAACTAACACTGTGGCATAATTAGATATCAGTATTGGTAACTACACGTGGTTGTAATTATAGCAGTATTGGTAACTAACACTGTGGTCATTAATTAGATATCAGTATTGTAACTAACACTGTGGGTCATTAATTAGATATCAGTATTGATAACTAACACTGTGGTTGTAATTAGATACATAGTATTGTTAACTAACACTGTGGTTGTTAATTAGATATCAGTATTGGTAACTAACACTGTGGTTGTTAATTAGATATCAGTATTGGTAACTAACACTGTGGTTGTTAATTAGATATCAGTATTGGTAACTAACACTGTGGTTGTTAATTAGATATCAGTATTGATAACTAACACTGTGGTCATTAATTAGATATCAGTATTGGTAACTAACACTGTGGTCATTAATTAGATATCAGTATTGGTAACTAACACTGTGGTCATTAATTAGATATCAGTATTGTTAACTAACACTGTGGTCATTAATTAGATATCAGTATTGATACTAACACTGTGGTTGTTAATTAGATATCAGTATTGTTAACTAACACTGTGGTTGTTATTAGATATCAGTATTGGTAACTAACACTGTGGTTGTTAATTAAGATATCAGTATTGGTAACTAACACGTGGTTGTTATTAGATATCAGTATTGGTAACTAACACTGTTGGTTTTATTAGTATCAGTATTGATAACTAAACTGTGGTTGTTAATTAATATCAGTATTGGTAACTAACACTGTGGTTGTTAATTAGATATCAGTATTGGTAACTAACACACTGGGGTTGTTATTAGATATCAGTATTGATAACTAACACTGTGGTCATTAATTAGATATCAGTATTGTTAACTAACACTCTGGTCATTAATTAGATATCAGTATTGATAACTAACACTGTGGTCATTAATTAGATATCAGTATTGATAACTAACACTGTGGTTGTTAATTAGATATCAGTATTGGTAACTAACACTGTGGTCATTAATTAGATATCAGTATTGTTTAACCCTGTCATTTTAGATATCAGTATTGATACTACAGTGGGTTGTTAATTAGGAATCAGTATTGGTAACTAACACTGTGGGTCGTTATTAGGTACCACTATTGTTAAATAACTCTGCGGTTGTTAATTAACATTATTTAGCGATAACAATGCTTTATTTATACGCATGCAATATTACGATCAGGACATTTTGTGCTTGTAGAGAAATTGACTGGAATTTTCCAACAGCATGTCATCAATATGTCACATGATCGGTTGTGACAAATATCAGCAATACCACTCTTAACCATCCGGCCTCAATTGGTTGGTTTATTGCTTGTGTGTCTGAAGCGATTATTGGTCTCAGGGTAGTCGTGTGTACACAGCCTTACAGAGCAAGCTCACAGCAGAGAACTCTGTTTTTCATATCTTTCTGCCTCTATTTTTCTCAGGAAGAGAATGTATTCAGTGCAATACTCTTAGCTCTTATCTCATAGCTACTAAATACTAAGTGAATACCTGTCATCAATCATGTACAGTTATCAGTATCCTAGAGCCATAATACAATAAACACACACCTACTCTAGCACTTACCTCACAGGATTTCATGTCTGAGACAGCATCAGCCTCATTCTACCATCACAGTAACAAGTGTAGCTGCCAGGGATATTAACACAGGTCTGAGTGCATGTTCTCTGGGCGCATTCATCAATGTCTGATAGAAAACACAGTAAAGCTATCAATAGGAAAGGTTTGTTTTTATTACAAGTGCTCTTTGTGTGCTTATTATAAACGTATACATACACATACATACACATTGATCTTAAAGGGCATGTCAACATTCCACTAGCTATACTTCCTTTACCAAAGACACTTCTAACCTTACCTTACACACACCTGATCCCCGCTGTGGCTCTCTTCTCTCCTTTGCAGCTTCTACGTATTGGCCAGCAGTCAAAGGTGTTACCCGGACGTTAAAAAGTTCAAACGTTCAGATAAAGGGTAACTCCATCCCCAAATTTTTTTTACATCGTCTGAAGTATCACCCCACCCAAACCCCGTTTCGTTTAATCTAACTTTCACCCCCACTCTAACATTGGAAATTATAACTTTCACAATCACGATCCCTCGACAGTCTCCTCTCTGTTTCCTGGTATGACTGTCATTCATGGCTGCAACGGTGATGTCACAGCCAATGGCTGACTGCCATAACAGATGGAGCAGTTACGAGCACTCTTGAAACCAGCACACACAGGAGCAAAGGAAGATGGACTTCTGGCGTGGGATCGTTGTTCTGTAGGTCTAATTTCTCAGTGGTGGGAAAGTCGGGTGAAGGTAAGAATAAACTGGGGTTTTGGGGGTGATACTTCAAACGTTGTAAAAAAAATTTTTAGGTTGGACTTTTCCTTACATTTAAGGTATAAATAGCAATGTAAGTGGGTGTAAATGGCTCAGGGACCTGGGAAATTGTCTGGGGAACACGTAGATATAACAGAAAATGATTACTTTCTTCACCCGTGAGCACATTCTTCATTACATTTTGGAATAGACGATCATGTATTCGATATTTCTCAGAATCGTCCTGTATATTCGACATTTCCAAATATTTAAAGGAATAGTTCACGGAAAAAGTGAACTATTGTTTTCATGTACTGATGAAGAACATGAGTAATAGCTCCTTTACTTCCCGTTCTTCAATCACATTAAAAGAATAGTTCATCCCAGGGGACTGGATATCCAAAAATCCAGAGTCCCGTCCAAACTTCGGAACTGTCAGTTGCAAGTTGGAACCGGGTTTAGCTCAGAACCGGACTTTATACCCACACGGAAATAACACGTTGCAGCAGAAGAGGCATTTGCATGCATAACAAATACATATATACATATGTTATACATATTACATCACAAATAGTGGGTTGAGGGGGTGCTTAATAATGTGTAAATTTTTATTCAGTCCTTTAATGCAAAAAGGACTGAAAAAGGACTATAGGGAGTCTACCACGGCCGAGGGAAATTTTCCCTCTTTCCCGAAGATCCAATGGTATCGGGGCCTTATCATACTGTGTGTACCTAGCTTTAACTTACCAAAATTGAATAGTTTGCCAGATACTTACATTTTTCCCTGCAGGAAGTGACATCATGAATCCCCATGCACAATTCATCCTAGGCAAGTGCACGCCAACTTCTTCTTCTGCTGTGGCCAAACCACTAACAGAGAAGGGGTGGAGATGAGGTTACTTCTGCCCCTCTCTGCACCAGAAACAAATTTAGTAACTTCTTTTGGGAAGTTTAAGGCCCCATCCATGAGACAAACTTGACAAAATTGCTCAGGGAATGGCTACCCCTGCATGTGCCGCCCCAACACATAAGGAGCGATGGCAAGGGAGGCTTTTGTTCCAGGTGCATTTCCCTTTGAAGCTCCCCTGCACCCCTGGGTGCTGGATTGCTGCCTTGCTTACCCAAAAGTTTAATTTTGCAAAATACAAAATGTAACAAGTATTGCTGGGAAAAGAAAAACAATATCTGCTAATTTTAATGCACAGTGAGTTTATTCCAAATTTGCAATGATATTGAGACAATGTACACCAAATCCAAGCCCCGTGTTGTTATCTAGATGACAAGGCTAAAATGGGTATTTCCCTGCAGATCAGCACTGTAGGCATTACATTGCTGGCATTAGGAGCCACCGCACTTTGGTGAATGGCATGCGGTGGCCTATGAAGCTTCTATTACTTTACTTATATAACAGCTATTAGATAAATGCTGCGTTAATAGTAAGCTTAGGGGAATACCCATTTTCTTCCGTGATTTACCCCTGTACAACTGCGGTAAATCTCAATTAGAGAGATACACAGAGAGACTGGGCTTCTCGTAAACCTCCCCATTTGTATTTTTTTTCTATTGGACAAGCTATTTGCTGTTGGACTATAGGACACCGATCATTTCCCACACTGGTTCCAGTCTTACATCGCTGGTACATTGTGATCATTCAGATGATTACTCACCTTCACAAGCCTTTGAGGATGTGTTGTACCCATAGCCACTGTCACATTCACACTCGTACTTTCCTGGGGTATTTTTGCAGACTGCACTGCCACAGATGTTTGGATACAATTCCACTCATTTCTACTATATAGATAAAGATACAGGTCATCAGTGTAATCACCAACGTGTAAGAAATAACATATAATAGATACCGATATAGAAAGTAATATATTTACAGAAGGCTGCCAGACCAAAACAGGCAACATACAGCATCAGCTGTAAAAGTACCTAGGGCAAGGAGGAATCATTGATATTCCCATTTCCCAGTATGTTTTGTTGAGGAGCTACAGCACGTACAGTTTTCATCTGCCAGGTTATGGCCCAGGGCCTTCCTGTATTAAAAATAGTGCTGAACCATTCAGTAAGACGGGCAGAAGCAGTTTCTTCATGCTGCCACTCTGATAGAAATGATATTGGGGGGAAAATGTACCAACCCTGCCTCCCTGCCTAGGTACACACTATAGTTATCCTTTAATAAAAGCATGCTGCATAGCTACACTGAAATGGATTGAAATGATTCATGCTTTGGACCAATCCCAATCATACGATTGCCACCAAGATTGTTTTTAATGATTCTTACAGACAATAGAAAAACCACAACTGATATAAATTATATTGATAATTAAAAAAATTAACTAGTTTACTGAACTGTGTTCACTGAACTATAGATGGTTTGCTATAAGAGGTCATACAGGGTCTATTAGAAGTTTTGCCATAAGCTCTGGTAACACACTTGACGAGCAGTAACCACTAAAACTGTTACAGAAGAAGCATGTCGCTATTACCATGCAAGTCTGCTTGTTGGCCACATGTAATATCCATCTTCACAGGTACAACGGTAACTTCCAGGCAAATTGATGCACTTTTGGTTACAACCTGCATTCACCGGTCCCCACATTCATTGATATCTACAATATTAAAATGATGTTAATATGTAGGATTATTGTCAATACAAAGAATTCTATTTTTTATATGTAGGATTCTACTGTTGTTTTTGTAGGATCTATTTCAATAAGTTGATTCTATTGTTAATATCTAGGAATATATTGTTAATATGTAGAATTCTATTGTTAATATGTAGGATTCTATTGTCAATATGAAGAATTCGATTGTTAATATGTAGGATCTATTGTCAATTGTAAATTTATTGTTAACATGTAGGATTCTATGTTACTATGTAGAATTCTATTGTCATTACGAAGAATTCTATTGTTAATATGTAGGATTCTATTGTCAATGTGTAGAATTCAATTGTTAATATGTAGGGTTCTATTGTCAATACCAAGATTCTAGTGTCAATTCAAAATATTATATTGTTGATATGTAGGATTCTATTGTCAATACCAAGAATTCTAGTGTTAACATGTAGGATTCTATGTCAATCTGTAGGATTTTATTGTTGATACGTAAGATTCTATTGTTATTATGTAGGATTCTATTGTCAATGTGTAGAATTCTAGTGTTAATATGTAGGATTCTATTGTTATATGAAGTTCTATTGTTATAAGCAGGATCTTTGTTAATACGAATAATTATTGTTGATACTGTATGTAGGATTCTATTGTTAATATCTGATTCTATTGTCAATACGAAGAATCTATTGTTGATATGTAGGATTCTATTGTCAATACGTAGAATTCTATTGTTAATACGTAGGATTCTACAGTCAATATGTAGGATTCTACTGTCAATATGTAGGATATTATTGTTGACACGTAGGATTCTGTGTTGTTGATATGTAGGATTCTATGGTTGATATGTAGGATTCTATTGTTGATATGTAGGATCTATTGTTAATATGTAGTTTTATAATATCAATATGGATGTTCTATTGTCAATTTGATGGTTCTACTGTTAATATTTAGGATTCAATTGTTATATGTAGAATTCTATTGTTACTATGTGGAATTCCATTGTTAATATCCAGGATTCTATTCTTAATATACATGATTTCTATTATAATGTAAGATTACACTCTCAATATGTAGGATTCTATTGTTAATATGTTGTATTAATATGATAAATATAAAGCTTTCAAATCTAAACCGTTTGCTGTATTGTGTTAACCTTTGGGAAAGTTTAAAGGGCATTGTATAGCTCTCCCTCCCACAGCCCCAACCGCTAGAATAGATTTTCCAGAACTCCCCCGATCTAAAATATCAAAGGGTTTTACACTAGGGGAGGGAGGCAAAACAGGAGGGAGAGGGAGGGAGAGTGGGGGGGGCTGCTCGGAGCAAGCTAAAACCTCTGAGAGGAAAGCCTCAGGCGAAACAATTTTCCTCCCTGCAGTGCTTCTGGTGGCCAGTTGTTTTGACTTTGGGAGGACATTACAGGAAAACCATTTGGAGCTGGGATGTAAAATAAGGATTTTATTACACTACAGAGTGTGGCCAGCAGTGGGTTAACTTATAGTTTTGGGGTGGATATGCCCTTTAAGGCTGGGGGCACACAGTAAGATCTTTATCACTAGCGAGTGGTGGCCGGACAATGATTTTGGGTCACGTCAAAAATAGCCGTTCAGACAGTTTGCTGCGAACGATCATGTGGTCCATAGGAGACTGCAAGATGGTAGTGATTTGCTGGCATATCCGATCTGGTGAATGGGTCAAGGTGTGTTTCAGCAGTAAAAATTGTCTTTATTTCAATTTAATTCTCTCATTTAAGTGAATGCATTGGCTTACTGCACATACTTACCTTCATCACAAAGTGTTCCTTGCCATCCTTGTTTACAAACACACGTAAAATTTCCTTTTCCTCAATACATCTTTGTAACCATCCTTATTGGCTGAAGGGGTGCACTGATCAGGAAGTCCTGTGTAGATAACAGAGATACATTTCATATTGTGCATGGAGTAGACATAACAAGGATGCTTCAGGACCAAGTAATGGTGTCCTTCATGTCCTAGCCCAGTAAGGCCTAATATAATTTTCAAAACAACTAATGGTTACATATATTCGACAAGTTGTTTGTTTGTTGGTCAGCAGCAATAAAACACTGCACACATATATACATATGAGGGGTGTGTGAACCCTAAAATCACTTGTAGAAGTTCAAATGACTCATCACCTCTAAAATGATCTACTTACTCTAGATGACTTCATTCACAAATCACTCTTTCCATACTTAGATAAGCTAGGTCAACCACCAACAAGTCAGAATAGGGAGTGAAATCCTGTTCCACATTATGTTAACAAGATTCCATTATATGACATATTATATAGACAAATACAACCATTAACACATTTTCTCAGATCTGTTGGGCCTTCGTCATTCTTATTATTATGCTTGCTGGCCATACCACTACGATGGGCGCCAAGGCAGGCTGCAAAATATAAAAAGAAAAAAAAAAAAACAAAGAAACAAACATAGTTAGAACCATAACGTTGACAGCTATTCACGAAATTTGCATCTTGCACAGCCACATCAAGGAAATAGCACAATATATCTCTTCATCTGCGACAAGGCCATGAGAAGACACACTCTGCAAAGAGTGAGTCTATTGGTAAGTGAGTGATTCTTCTTATGGTACATTGCGAACAGGAAGAGGGACCGGGGCCAATAAAAACTTAGGGTAAGTAAAGATGCTTAAATTTTAGGACCTCTTCCTGCAGCAATCGATAGAAGGAAGTATAGGAGTGGGGTGGAGGTCAGTAAAATTGTCCTTTAATAGTTTACACAATAACTCTTATCCTGCTATGCCCTATGCTAGTGCTAATAGATCAAGGCAGTTAATATATATTACAATTCCAAATATAATTCCCAATGTATATGAAATATATGTAATCAAATTATATTTATTCCAATCAGTCATTTATATGGTGCTGGGCAGTAAAACAAATTAGTCGATGTTTAGTGAACATTGCATTCAGAAGGTCCCAACACTGGCTGTGATATGCTAATTGGCACTTTCCAGGGTACATAATTGCCAACAGATTCTTGTACAAGTCATTCTGAATTGAGAAAGCCAGTCGGATGACTAGCCGAAACGTCTATGTGCAGATGATCTAATTGAATAAAATATTCACATCAGGTGTTAAGTGAACAATTCTCCTTTCATTTTAGGAGGTAAGAACAATTGCTTTTACCTGCTATTTTACCTTAAATAAATAGTAATGTTTGAGAAGCACTGAGTGCTTGCAGCTTTCATCTCTCATCTGAGAACAATTAAAATATTATTAATTTGTCTTGAAGAGCCAAATACTGTTCTTTCTATTTACTCTTCTTCTTCCGTTTTATTCTTCTGCTTTTTTTGGACTGTATCTCCTCCCACAGTTTTTGAGCTAGAGACATGAAATTCAGTACAGGCGTGCGGGGCATATAGAAGAAGTGTGTCTATTATCTAGCTAAGGAATCGAGGAAGCATATCTGTGAATTTCGGGACTTTTTCCCATAGACTAAATGGTCACATCCTCAAATGTGGATATTTCAAAACAGTTTGTCTCATGGTCATAAACACAAACGCTGATACCCCAATCCTCCACACAAACACAGGTACACACACCTACTGACCTATCTTTCCATTCCCATGGAAGCCATACTTAAAGGGTAACTGTGAGTCAAAAACTAATTTTGAAATATCCTCAATAAAAGTTATTATATGGTCATAAAGCAAAAACACATACCCCCAACCTCACATGGTACACACACCTACTGACCTACCTCCTTCCATTTCATTGCAGCCATACTTAAGGGGTAATACATTTTTATGATTTAAACACAAAAACGACATACCCCCTCAACCAGACCCAGTTACACACACCTACTGACCTACCCTTCCATTTCTATGGAAGCCATACTTAAAAGGTAAACAAACAAATTTTGACTAATCATCAACAACTTTTTTTTAACCCCCAACCTGATCCAGGTACACACAACTACTGACCTACCCTTCCATTTCCGTGGCAGCCATACTAGTAAAGGGTAACTGTTGTTGTGATTTTTAACTTTAACTTCACCCACGTACACATACCTACTGACCTATCCTTCCATTTCCATGGCTGCCATATAAGGGTAACTATCATCAAAAAACCCATTTTGACTAATCATCAAACAAGTTTTTTTTTTAACCCCCAACCTGACCCAGGTACACAAAACTACGACCTACCCTTCCATTTCCGTGGCATCCATACTAAGTAAAAGGTAACTAAGTAAAAGTCCAAAAACAAATTTTTATCAATAATCAAAAAAGTTTGGTTTTTAACTTCCAACCTGACACAGTTACACAAACCAAATGAACTACCTATTCATTCATGTGGCAACCATATTTAAAAAGTAAGTATAGCAAAAAAAAAAATTTGACCAATCATCAAAAAAGTTAGTCTTTTATCCCCCAACCTGACACAAGGACACGCACCAACTGACCTACCCATTCATTCCTGTGACAGCTATGTTAAAAGGGTAAGTAAAAAACAACAATGTCCTCATCATTGCCTTAATTGAGTTTTAAAATCTGCACCACAACACACACATTCCCTTCCAAAATGCGATCTTTCAAGCACCAAATTCAAAGTTTAAACTTAAACATTCCCTTTCTAGTTACAAATGTTGTTACAAGTTAGGAAAGCCCTTTCCCAGCCTGACTCTACAACTATTCATTGAAATAAGCCAAGGAGCATGAAAGCTAAGCGAACACTACAAAACTTCTAAAGAAAATTATTTTTAATTAGAGCAAAATGGTAGTTAGGAATATTTGCGTGTCCACTTATGCATTATAGATTTAAACTGGGGTGTTTTTTAGGGTTTGGCGCCACACATTTAAGTCTAACAACTATGCAAAAAAAATCACACACACACCCCAAACAATTAAAATGTAACTTACCTAATATTTTGGGTAGAAATATTCCTACAAATAAAAACATATATAATAAAATGAAAAGGTTAAAAACTTAATAGAGACTTGTCCTTTAAATGTCAAAGGCAAAACAGTTTTTCTAAAGGGCATCTATACTAAAAAAAAAAAAAAACACTTATATTAAATTGACCGTTACTGAAAACTATCAGGGCTTTCAATTAAAGTTCTATCATTTAAAATGGTGCTAATTTTGCCCCAACCAATCAAATGTAGCTTTCAAATGTTAAATAGATCTGATTAGTTGGGGCTAAATGAGCACCATTTTAAACGATAAGAACTTTATTGAATCTCCCTGTAATATCTCTTCCAACTATTACTGTATCCTTTTTTTGTTGATATGCCCCTTATTTATTTAGATATCCAATTTAAAACAATCTTTTCACATTCCACTGCAATCAAGTGCCTCGCTCTCATAAACTATCTTCGGTAAGCAGTTTTGCTGTAGCTGGAATGGTGACAGAGTTTTGACAGTTGAATTCTGTAGCTGTGTGCCATTTTGACAGTTGGTTTGAGGGGAAAAAGTCAGGTCAGATGGAAGTAGGAGTGGTTAAAATGGGGAGGGGTATAATGCTCCTGAGCAAAACATTGTGGACTGGAGGTATGCAGCAACAACTAACTCCTCAGTGTAAGTGCTACTTACACATATTTATTTATAGATTAAGATGAGGAAAAATCTTTTTCCAGTATAATGCCCCTTTAAGTTAGTTATATAGCTGACTCTTTATTTTGTTCTTCTAAACAAATATTGAAACAGATCTGTAATTTAAAATGTGGGAAGGAAAATGCAGGAGGATCCACAAATTAAAGGACAACTAAAGTCTCAACAACACACTAAATTAGAAGGCAGAGCACCTTGACATAAGAGCAGTAATCTATGTCTTACCTTTCATTTTGATGTGGCTGCTGGAAAAATGTATCTTTCTAACACTGAGTTTGTGTTTTATTCCCAGCATTTCAGTATCCCCCAGTGTGGTCACTGACCATTTGTTTTTTGCACATGTCCAATCCTAAACTACTGCAGGAACTTGTGCACGCATGGCACGGCGAGATGACATCACACTCGCACACGTCCATGCACACACTGACATCATGTCTTGTGCACCGTGATGTCGTGCATGTGCACGGAACCCACAGGCATTACCGTTTGAGGCTCAAGCAGGAGACTGCACAGAACTCACAGGCATTACTGTTTGAGGCTCAAGCAGGAGAGTGCACGGAACTCACAGGCATTACCGTTTATGGCTCAAGCAGGAGAGTGCACGGAACTCAATCGGCCTGTGTATGGGCACTTTATCGGCCGAAACGGGGATCGTTGCCAGACCGACCGGGCGATCGCACATGTGTACGAACCTTTGGAATCCAATTCTCCCTTAGACACAAATCTGCAAGGAGTTTGTATTTTGTGCCTGTGTGGTTTTGTCCACTGCTGTTCCCTGACAATCTAAAGACATACTGATTGTATGTGTTTAAGTCCATTGCAGCAGCAGAGGGGGCCAGAGCAGCAGCAGCATCAATGATTGGCTGAGACATTGCAAACACTATCAGGGAGATTCAATAAAAGGTTTTATCGTTTAAAATGGTGCTAATTTAGCCCCAACCAATCAGATCTTATTTAACATTTGAAAGCTAACAACTGATTGGTTGGGGCAAAATTAGCACCATTTTAAACGATAAGAACTTTTATTGAATAACCGTATATATCTAGTAATAGTGAATGATCTCTAACGGATTTTGATTGGCTGTGGATTTCCTAGCTTTGTAGGGCTAGTTCTCTGTAATGTTTTCCTAACAGACAAGGAATATTTTTATTATACCCTGGTAACAAAGTTATAACATGTTTTAAGGCAGATGAGCTTAATATTTAACATTTAAAGTAATTAAGTAGCATGTGAGATGCTGCATAACGTTTCTTACCATGTTATAATAAACATAACAAATACTTTACTATTCCAAAATGTATTTTTACCGTTTCAGGGATATTTTCAAAAATCTCCCTGGCTTCTTCTTTATTGCACAGTTCTTCGATACATTCTCTTTCCAAGTTACCACCTTTGCTCTCTTCTAAAAACGAATTTGCTCGCCGCTTCCCGAGTAAGGAACTGTGACGCATACTGTGGAGACAAAACTTTATAGACAAAGAGCAAGTCAATTCCTTAACAGTTGTGGTAAAATAGACTAACCCTTTCTAGTATGTACACTAGGAGGGAGCATGTTTTATGTCCCAGTAATGATTTTTCAAACAACAGAACTTAATATTCATAAAAATCCTTATTACACAAGCTTTGTAGGACACATATTAAGGTAGAAAAATCTAATATGATAGAAATTGTCTGCAAAGGACACATTTCTCAAAGAGACAACTCGAAATTATCATTGACATCATAGCCTATCAGGGCCAGTGCCCCCTTCCCGCTTAAAGCGGCCCCCCACCACCACCTTTTGTGTTTGTCATTGATGTTTGTGTAGATTAGAAAACTTGGCAGTGTGACAGGGAACCTTAATTTAGCTAGGTTTCTTCAGCTTTTTCAGTATTCACAAGCACTTTCTTGAGCAGAATTAAGGATACCCAATCCTACCGTTGTGTATACGCACAGCTAACAGAGGCTACAGCGAACTAGATGGTTATCAATGTGTACTCTGTTGAGTAATAAGGCTCTCTGTCTTAAAATGGAAAAAACGTTGAATCCCTAGCAGTTTGTCAAAGTTTCTTACGCCTAGAAATTTCCCTGCAGCCTATGTCGATTGCCGTTTCATCTGCTGCTTTCTCTGCACATGTTCAAGTTTCTAAAAAGCTTGTTGAGCAGAGGGAGGGCAGGTTCCTTTGCCAGAAAGGAAGAGAATTTATCATTAAAGGATAAGTACACTTTCTTGTTTCCCTAAGCCCCTCTAGAGCCCACCTTTTCCAGTGCGCCTCGTGCATTCGCCACGGATGTGTGCGCGCACGTTAGTTTGACGTCACACGAAAATCTCGCAGGGTGGGAGCTAACCATGCACCTAAGGAAATACAAAATGTCAGCAACTTTGAAAGGAAAAAGGTAGGTTCGGAGGGGCTTAAAGAAACAAGAAATATGCCAAAAGTATTTTTAAAGCTGCAGCTTCCAAGCGACCCTAACTTAATTTTACAGCACTTATCCTTTGACTATCTGGGTACAAAAGCATGTGATAAACTGGAAAAATAGCAGTTGCAGCAATAACCGACATGTCATTTTTTTTTTTGTTTAGGGTGGACATGCATTTTAATGCCCATAAAGTGGAAAATAACCTGCACTAACTCTAGTAAGCCCCCTGAAAGTGGCCAATCACGGATGCGTACATTACTGGCCCGATTTCCAAGATTTCAATAGAGCATTTAGGGTTGGGTAAGGGGTCCCCTATAGTCTGTGCACTTTTTTTTTTTTTAATGCCTCAGAGGGATCCAGAGGGGGAAAGCTCCACAGAGTCCTCAGGTAGGACAAAAAGGAGGCAGATACTGGATGACACACAGACAGCTCTTAAGCCTCGTACACACGTACAATGTTGAAACCGACAAACAACCTCTCAGCGTAGAATGTCCATTCGGCCGATAATCGCACGTGTGTATGCGTTGGGTCAGGCACCATAGCACAACCAAACAAATACACACGTCTGATTATCAGTCTGCAGGACTGCAGGACAACCATAAGGAGCAGAGGAAAAGGTAAGGATTTTTATCATGCCCTTTAACTCAAGTTCTGGTTAACAGCCATGAACCTGAACTGTGTTTATGCTAAGGTCACCTACAGATTGTTTATCCTTTGTGTCTGTGTGTGTACATTAACTTTACTGGCAAATATATTGCTACAATTTCCTGGCTCTTCCCAAACGTAATAAAATAATATCTTGTCGCTGGCAGCCAGGAACATTCTGTGTGTTTATCAGCACAATGGAAATGTTGCAACGAGCCTGGTGTGTATGTGTTTGTAAGGTGCGGTGGATACAACATTCCAGAGAATAAAAACAACAATTGAGTGAAATGACAAGGATAAAAGATCTGTTCATGGGGTAGTGGAAAAAATTCAAGACGTGGGGATAAGGGACAATGTAAACCACGTAGTAAATAAGATGAAGATATTACCAGGGTTACACAAGTCACGTGACACTAATGACATAGCTAAGCACCTTCTAACGTAATATCATTTACGGATATTCATGCCCCTTGTTTATTATGAGGATAAATAAATCAATGTGTACGAAAGAACGTTTCTGCCGATAATCGGCCCGTGTGTAGGCGCTTTATTAGCCGAAACACTCATTCGTACACATCTTGGGTCGCAGGTCGGGGCCGCGAACGCACGTGTGTATGAGCCTTAAGCCTTCTATTTTTGGTGTCTGGTAGTGACATTTTACAAGTCAGTCTATGACATAGTAAAGGGACTGTTACAAGGATACAATCCAGGACAGTGACACACTTGACATGCAAGTTTTTATCTTAGCAAACCTGTGTTCTTAATCTTGGACTTAAAGTTATAATTAACCATATTTAATGCACTTTAAAGTATAGATTGTATTCAAATCAACATAGTGGAAAGTTACACTACATTGACTTTGTTAAAAGGTTATCATAATATATATATTTAGAGAACAAAATAACAAAAATGTAAGTTACACTGGTGAAAATATTTCCACTACACAAATTCTGATGCACACCTCTGGCTCTTTGAAGTCACACCAGTGTGTCCCGCCACATGCTTTGAGATGCCTGATCTAGTGCAAGGGCTCTTGCACTAGATCAGGGCATCTGATCAAATCACCAAATCTGATCATTAAAGCTGGGTACACACAGGAAAGAGGTTAAGATCGCCAAGATCCAGTCTGTCATTTCTCAAGATCAGGATAACACACAGTCCCGATCTTTCTCCCTATACACAGCCATAGGGTGAACGTTCAGGGTTGCATGTTTCCCACAATTGTGGCCGACTCCCCTACAGGGAGATTTCCACGGGCGAGGAAAATGTTTAGGTTTTTCCAAACGACTTGGAACGTTCAGTGGCCATTCACTCATTCGGAAATGAGATACACACACTGATGATAAAGCCCCAGTACAGTTAAATACCGACTGTATCGGGCTTTGTCGTAGTTGTGGGAAACCCTCACTATATTCAGGCAATTACACGGCAGTGACAATATTCCCCATAGTAAACAATCAGAATGAACAGTGAAAACAGCAGGATGCACAAAGAAAACAAAGTGGGCCCTTGATCTCTATCACTGCTCACAGATCACACACAGAGATCACTAATGGGACAGTACAAATCAGAGGAACACAGACTGCGAATGTATGCAGGTCAACAAGCACATTGCTGGCACTGCTGATATGTCATTGGCATAAAAAGCAAATGGGTATGCAAGCAGGGTGGAAACATGGTATTTCACCTCACTCTAAAGCAGGGTTCTCAATGGGTGGTCTGGGACACACTGGGTGGACTTCAAAGAGCCAGAGGTGTGCCTCAGAAATTTGGTAGTGAAAATATTTTCACCAGTATACTTACATTTTGTTATTTTGTACTCTAAATATATATATAAATATATATTGTGCTGAAATTACAACACAGTCAGTTTAGTGTTCTTACAGTCATGATTAGAATACAATTTACACGGTAAAATATAGGTAAGACACCTTTACGTCTAACATTAAGAATATAGGTGTGCTTCAAGATAAATTTCAATTGCCAAGTGCTCCACTGTCTGAAAAAGTTTGAGAACCACTGCTCTAAAGCATACCATACAATTTAGATGGCATTGCTATGGAGCAAACATGGCTGTACTTTTCCCACACGATTGAACTGCACCACCGTGCACCATCTATTTAAAGCGGGGTTCAAGCTGAACTCTGCTAAAGATAATTGCCAGCGATGGGAACTACTTGTACTTGTTCCAACGCGTTTCGCTATCTCTCTTATAGCTTTTTCAAGGGTGATGAAAAAGCTATAAGAGAGAGATAGCGAAACGCGTTGGGACAAGTACAAGTTAGTAGGGTAGCACCCTCAATATCATATGATAAGACCCTTTATCCTAGAAAGTTATATCACTATAGCATAATAGGAGAAGGAATTAAAGAGGATTCCCCACTTTTAGCCCACATCTTTTCAAATTTGCAATATGCACATTGCACTTTTCTGGATGTTTTATATAATGTTTTTGTCTATGGAAAAATAAAGCTTTTGTTTGACATGCATCCTTGGAACACTTAAGTCTTTTTTCCACATTTTTATATGGTTTGTATCTATTTATTGTATGATAAGATAGTAATACTATTATTTGGTCTGATCTATTTTTGGGTGAGAGGAGGACAGCGCAGCTACCAGCCTTAACCTTCAAGATATCTGTAAATATGTGCAGTGGAGTGTGAAAGGCGGGTTGATCATATTGGGAAGTAAGAGGGGGTAGTGTTATGTGCTTGCTTGAAAAGGTGGGTTTTAAAGTTATGTTTGAAGGTATTAAGGGACGGTGAGTGACGGACAGACTGAGGAAGGGAGTTCCTGAGCAGAGGGTCAGCACGAGCAAAGTCCTGAATACGCATGGGAAGAGGTGACGGGTGGATTAGAGGAGGAGATGTTTGTGGAGCGGATGTTTTACCTGGGACGATATCGGTGGATCAGCTCTGAGATATATGAAGGGCTGTGTTGATAGTGCTTTAAAGGATAGGGTAAGCAGCTTGAACTGAACCTTTGCATGATGGGCAACCAGTGGAGGACTGACAAGAAGAAGCATTAGAGAAGCGAGAAGAGAAATAAATGAGCCGGGCAGCAGAGTTGAGGGTGGATTGAAGCGGTGCCAGGCGGTTGTTTGGTAAACCGCACAGAAGTGTGTTGCAGTTAGTCTAGCTGGGATATGATTAGGGCATGGACAGGATTTTGTAACTCATTTAAGAGGAAGGGTCGAATGCGGCAGATTTTTTGAGTTGAAGCAGACAGGATTTGGCAAGCGAATTGACATGGCGGAAAGATCAGAATCTAGCGTTTTTCCCAGGCAGCACATCCCCTTGCACCACCACCCCAGCATCCTCCCTCTGGCACCACCACCAGCACATTCCCCGTGGTATCACCAACACATCCCCTCTGGCACCACCAGCACATCCCCTGGCACCACCAGCAAGTTCCCCTGGCACCACCAGCACATATCCCTCTGGCACCACCAGCACATCCCCTCTGGCACCACTATCACATTCCCCCTGGTACCACCAACACATCCCCTCTGGCCCAACCAGCTCACCCCCCTGGCACCACCAGCACATCTCCCCTTGGCACCACCAGCACGTCTCCCCCTGGCACCACCAGCACGTATTCCCCTGGCACCACCACAGCATATCCCCTCTGGCACCACCAGCATATCCCCTCTGGCACCACCAGCACATCCCCCTGGCACTACCAGCACATACCCCCTGGTACTACCAACACATTCCCTCTGGCACCACCAGCACATCCCCTCTGGCACCACCAGCACATCGTCCTGGCACTACCAGCACACATCCCTGGCACCACAGGAACACCCCTCTGGCACCACTAGCACACCCCCCTGGCACCAACAACACATCCCCCTGGCACCAACAGCACACATACACCCTGGGCCCTGGCACCACCAGAACATCCCCCCAGCACCACCATCAGCACATCCCCTCTGGCACCACCACCAGCACATTCCCCATGGTACCACCAACACATCCCCTCTGGCACCACCAGCACATATCCCCTGGCACCACCAGCAAGTCTCCCCTGGCACCACAAGCACATCTCCCTCTGGCACCACCAGCACATCTCCTCTGGCACCACCAGCACATCTTCCCCTGGCACCACCAGCACATCCCCCCCTGGCTCCACCAGCACGTTTCCCCCTGGCAATAACAGCACGTCTCCCCCTGGCACCACCAGAACATCCTCTCTGGCACCACCAGCACATCCCCCTGGCACTACCAGCACATTTCCCTGGCACTACCAGCACAGTGCCCCTGGTACTACCAACACATTCCCTCTGGCACCACCAGCACATCCCCCTGGCACCACCAGCACATCTTCCCCTGGCACCACCAGCACGTCTCCCTCTGGCACTACCAGCACATCCCCTCTGGCACCACGAGCACATCCTCCTGGTACTACCAGCACACATCCCTGGCACCACCGGCACATCCCTCTGGCACCACTAGCACTTCTCCCAGGCACCAACAGCACATCCCCCTGGCAGCAACAGCACACACACACCCTGGGCCCTGGCAAAACCAGCACATTCCCCCAGCAGCACCACCAGCACATCCCCTCTGGCACCACCACCAGCACATTCCCCGTGGTACCACCAACACATCCCCTTTGGCACCACCAGCACACCCCCCTGGCACCACCAGCAAGTCTCCCCCTGGCACCACCAACACGTCTCCCCCTGGCACCACTAACACATCCCCTTTGGCACCACCAGCACACCCCCCTGGCACCACCAGCATTTCTCCCCCTGGCACCACCAGCACGTCTCCCCCTGGCACCACCAGCACATCCCCTCTGGCACCACCAGCACATCTCCCTCTGGCACTACCAGCACATTTCCCCCTGGCACCACCAGCACGTCTCCCCCTGGCACCACCAGCACATCCACTCTGGCACCACCAGCACATCCCCCTGGCACTACCAGCACACACCCCTGGCACCACGAACACATTCCCCTGGCACTAACAGCACATCCCCCTGGCACCAACAGCACACACACATCCTGGGCCCTGGCACCACCAGCACATCCCCCCAGCACCAACAGCATATCCCCCTGGCAACACCAGCACACACACCCCTGGCACCACCAGCACACACACCCTGGCCACCAGCACCTCCCCCTGGCACCACCAGCACATCCCCCTTCACCCTCCCCGAGTCCCCCTGGGCCCTGGCACCATTATGTTTATTGCACACTGAACTGTCTGCAACATAACACAACCCCCCTGGCATACAAATTTTTGTAGAAAATTAAATATTATTACATTTAGGTACCGGTGGCTCAGTGGCTGTCCAGCAAGCAGATGGAACTTAGCCAATGCTGTCCATCTCCTCTCCTGCGCGCAGTTTGTTTACGGATCCAGCTTAGGTGTGGCAGCGGGAAAAATGTACGTTCCCCCACATAATCACTCACACAGACGCACAGCATAGTGATGCGCTGTGCGCCAACATCTGAGGAACCACCAATGATTGAAACCTGCCAGTGGCGAGTCTGCCAACTCCTGATTGGAAGCCAGGGTTGGGCCCCCCACAGGACTCCAGTACTTTTAAAGGGTAAATGCCCAAAATTTGTAAAATAGAGACTGGGCCCATGGATGGCTCCCGATGGGCACCCTTGGCATCCAGGCCCCAGGCACTTGCCTCAGGTGCCTTGTCCATAATCTGGCCCTGGTGCCAGGGGGAGGGGCTGGGTGATTGACAGTTCTTTACTGACCAGCTGTGCCCCGCCATCTTCAAAAAGTAAAATTCCCAGAGCTAAAAAACAAAGTATAGGAAGGTCAGAGAAGAGAAAAAAAAAACAGACTTAAGATTGGTGGTAATTAATCCTTAACAATTACCGTGTGATTGGTTAAAAAATTATTAGGGCAAGTCCAGCCCCAAAATGAAAACTTACATGCAGGTAAATTACCCCCCAAAACCCTAAACGGTAATAGTTTGAAATGTGAAATATATAAGTCTAACCTGAAATCCTGCACAATGTCCTGTTTCCCCTGTTTCTGCTTCCTGGTTCTTCCAGCTAGCAACTGTCACTTATGGATTGACAGTTGACATCACAGCCAATGCCCTGTCTGCCTCTTCTGAGCATGCCCAGGCTCAGTACAGGCTCAGTACAGGTTTCTAAATTTCTCAGTTTCCATGAGGCATTCAGAAGCATAACAGGCATACAGTAATGAATTCATAGGACAAACTATGATATATCAACATATTTTAATGAGGCCATTCTTTCTAAAAGATGTTCTTATGAGGGTGGATTTGCCCTTTAAAGATGGCCAATTCTGGTCCAATTCTTTTCAACATTGCCAGGCAGTCTATGGAACAGAGAGTCATGCACAGTCAGTATTACTGGTCTCGATCAAATTGATTGGAAATACTGGCTTGTGTATGTCAGGTTTAAAAGGGGTATTGTGGGTATTTTAAAATGGTTCAACAAGCTGATCACTACCCAGCTGACCCAGTTTTTCAAAACAGTATAGGGAAAATGTTGCTAGCTGAGGTAAAGTATATTTCCAGAGGGGGCAAAAACAATATACATAGATAATGTAAATAACAATACTGATTTTAGTATTAGCATTTAAAAGGTTGATATCTATCAGGGCTGTATACTAATCTAATCACGGTATTAACTAAATGCATAAACTGTACACACACACTGGGGTGCAACCATCCTATTACAGCTGCTAGTCTGGCTCATAATCATACATCTACTTGATAAATGATCACCTGTAGACTCTAATAGTCTGTGCATGGCTGCCAACTATTGATTTAATTAAATGTATAAATAAATATCTCTAGGGACAAGCAACTGCTGGGAGTGCGATGAAAAATGAGCCTACACAGTGCATCTTATCTGTAATACGGTACACAGCCAATATAATAGGCACAATGATTACAGCTTACAGCATGTCCCACTCTGTATCAGAGACTTGTATGGGTTTAAAGCAGACAGGGCACATCCATTACCAACTCATGGTCCACAACCCTTTGAGCTTGAGGGTTCCACACTCAAAACTGTCCTTGGAGTGTTTCTCACTTTTCAAGTGTTCAACATTTTTCAGGAAGTTTTTCTTTTTTTTGGCAAAATCAGAGAAAAGGTTTGGAAATATCGGTTAAAGTCACGCTATGCGGTTCGCTACCACTTAGCGCAACTTTAGCTACATGTTAGTGCAGGGATGCGCGGGTTATTAAACGACACCTGTGCACCCGGTACTCGTGATTCAATATCGCGTTTGCGCTATCTTCTGGGATTTACCCACGTGCGCAAATGCGATATTAAATCACTTTTGCAATATTTTCCCAAAACTATAGTGAAGCAATAGTGAACGAAGCCTAAGTGTGTCCCTCAGTCGTGGTTTCCCCCCTGTACTACGGTATAGGGAGCTGGCCACAGACAATAATTGTCCCTATACTTTTAATAGGGAAAGTGCTCATCTTTTAAAATTGTTACAGTGTGTGCCCAGCTTAAAACAAAAAAAATGGTGACTTGTCAGTTATCAGCCTGCAACCCCAACTGCTATTTTGACCAGTTTTTTAACATGCATTTATAACCAGATATTTAAAGGGTATGTCCACCCTTAAAACTTCTCCCGGAGGCCAGATAGGGGGCAGAGTCCTATATGGACTCTGCTATCCTCCTGGTGGGCAGTTTTTGGGACTTTGGGGGGGGACTACAGGAGAACCTTATGGAGCTGGGATGTAAGGTAAGGATTAAACTACACTACACAATGGGGTCAGTAGTGGAGGGGATTATAGTTTTGGGGGTGGACATGCCCTTTAATCATAACTTCTTTTACATTCTGGAAAAGGTATCTGCCTGCTCCCTCTTCTCTATGAACTATTTATAAGTTTGTTCATGTTCAGAGGAGGCATCAGGGGAATCAGCAGTCAATCATTGGTTGAGATGTCAGCAGTCACAGCCTTGATTGACTGCATGGAAGGAGGAGCCAGTTTAGTCTGCCAAAATGGGGACATGCCCTTTATCAAAAACTCTGTAAGTTTACATGACCTTAAAGTTTAACAACATGTAATCCCATGGCACAAGACTCTACCCAGAATTCTTTTTGTTATATTTGTTTGGCAATTAAATATTTAGTGCTGCATTTTAACATCATTTACTATAAGGCGGGTAAGCAGACTGGAAAAGTCTAAAGGAGCCCATACATTAGGTGACTTAACACCTGACAATCACAAACCATGATCTGTCCAGTGGAAACATAGCTAGAACATCAGAAGGTAAAATTGATGCACTGGTCAATATATATGAAACAATATCTGTTGTATTCAATTAGATCAACTGGACTTGAAGTTTAGTTCTTGAAGATCTAACTTCAAGTCCAGTTGATCTAATTGAATACTAAAGATATTCCATGACCTGGATGAATGAGAACCTTCACAAGCATATGAAACAAGTTAACCCCAAAAAGTATAATTTACCATAAGTACAGTTTTATTCATAGAAATATAGCACCTGTAAATACACCAGCTTTCTAAACAATCTCCTAAGAATTGTATACACATGTATATAAAACAGGCTGGCTATCCTTATTTATCTACCGGTATAAAATATATAATCTATAAATACTAAAACCAATTAAATACTGCATTGCTGTATATCAGCACTATTAAAAATACTGTGCACTCGGTGACCCTTTAAGAGATTATACTTCCAAAAGTCTCAATTAGTTTCCAAACTTATTTACCCCAGTCCCAGATCAAATTCAATGTATAAATAATGGTTTGTGTTCCTGATCGATATTGAAAACAGCAACAGTGTATAAGTTTGTTTTAATTGAAAACAGCAACAGTGTATTTGCCTGAGGAAGCCTGAGAAGGTGAAACGCGTTGCGATATTACGTTGCTATATCCTGGAATATTGTTGCTTGATATTGTGACTGTCATACATATTACTGGGTCACAGAATGCACAATATTTTTTAAAGTGCTGATATACAGAGATGCAGTATTTAATTGGTTTTAGTGTTTATAGATTTTATATTTTATAGATAAATTAGGCTGGCCAGACACTTTTTATATACCTGTGTATACAATTCTTAGGAGATTGTTTTGAAAGCTAGTGTATTTACAGGTGCTATATGTCTATGAATAAAACATTACTTATGGTAAATTGTCCTTTTTGGGGTTAAACTTTTTCAAATAGTTTGTTATTGGCATTCCTGTTAGGAATGCTGTTTATAGCCTAGGTGGGATCCAGGCTATTACCCCGGTTTATTTTTAGATTTAATTTGGTACGGGTTGTAATTTTGTGTGTGGTTCTGGTCAATGTAACAAACAATTTGACATTCATGTCAGGTTGAATTCATCTAACATAGAGCCAGTGTATGGTAAGCATAAATCTAGGGTTCCCACCTATAAACTAAACACTCATGAATTCCACAGCCTGCAAGTTTAAGTATCAGTTCATTAAACGCATGTTGTATGGCTTCACTGAAACACAGCAGCCTGCATCATGCATCTAATGTTAATACTAATCATCATTTTAGCAGTCTGATTATACATTTTGAATTAAAGGGGAAGTTGCAACTATTCTATAACCACACTCATTCAACTTAATATATGTACTGCCCAATTAACAACCACATTAACAATTAATGTACATTAATTTATCTAAAGGCTTGACCATCCTGCAATCATTCAATTACAGCCCAAACTTTTATTTTGTTGAGAGGTAGATTTATATAGTTTACCAACAGCTAAAGGGTTACTCCATGGAGATCTATGTGTAAAGGAATGCATTAATGAATCTGCTTTAGGTGCCCACAAACACCCCTCACAGTCCTGCAGTTAAATCAGCCTTAGTTTTGTCTTGAAAACAATAAATCTTTACTTACACTTGTGACTCTCTACAATTGCAGCCTCCAGGAAAATAGAAGCGACCAGCAGAAGGCACAGCTTGCACAATAACCCCATCCTTCTCTCTGTCTAGGGTTCCAGCCTCCACAGGCCTTTACCCAGAGCAGCAGCAGCTCAGCTCAGCTCAGCCTCAGCTTTCACCAAGTACTCAGGAAGGGGGAGCTGATCCAGTCTGGACACGGGGCCAATGATCCCAGGGCATTTCCAGGAAACATCCCTCCCCTGCAGCCTGGGATTGATTGGTATGGCTCATGTGGACATTGCACAACTGGAGACCTGAGGGTAAACAAGGCGGCCCCGCAGAGTGTTATTGATCCTGCCCAGAGAGGATGCAAGTCCATCAGCAGGAGTCTGTATACACATTGCTACAAAGTGCTGCTGACTCAGATTTCACATGGTGATGCAGCTGGGACTCTGCAGGGAGAAGGACATTCAGAAAGGAGAGGGATTTAGAAGGACAATTGGATTAGCTTAATGGGTGTGGTACAAGACACATCATGTAGATAGACCGTATTAATGGACTGAACTCATAATATGGGCCTTTTGTTCTTTGGAGCAAAGTAAAGTCTGGTGGGCCTAGACCAGGGTTTCTCAATGGGTGTGCCGGGGCACACTGGTGTGACTTAAAAAATATATATATGATAGAATTATAACACAGTAAATGTAGTGTAACTTTACATTGATTTAAATACAATATACACCGTAAAGTGAATAAAATATGGGTAATTACAACTTTAAGTCGAACATTAAGAATATAGGTGTGCCTCGAGAAAAAATATTAAAAAATAATAATTGTAGGAAAGGTGTATATGTATGTGTGTACTTTCTCACTATTACCATTTAAATGACCATCAGTAAATGTATATAAAGAATAGCACTGAGTTATATTAGGTACAACACAAAATATACAAAATACATAAACTTACTTACAGAGCTGAGATCCCTATTTCAAAATGGAATGGTCAAATAGCAGCATAAACCACACCCCTGTGTCTGCTCCATGTGAAAGGAAGTGTAATCCAGAAAAAGTTTCTGTCTGCTACACAGGATATGATGTGTATTGGACATATACACTAAGGCTCCTCATATACCACCTCCAGCCTGCAGGTGGCATCAGTGAGTAATAAAAGACAAGACACCCCTGCTCTATATGGTTAGGAGGAAAGAAAGTAAAAGTAGATTGAGGTGTGTGCTTTGGAGAGATATTGACTGCAACACAAGATCCTGTGTATAAGATCCTGTTACCACCTGTTGGGAGGAAAAATTATTGGACAGACAATTTACCTTATTGGATACAAACTCTGAGCCAACAGATAAGTGTACACCAACTTATAAGGACACACACTATACAGGTCTGGTCAATATTCAAAGTGGTGCACCATAGACAGTGACACCCCTGATTACTGCACATGTTATGTGGGGAACCTGTTTATGTGCACTGTCTGCTTTGTGCCAGACCACCAGAGTAACCCACTGTGTGCCATGCTACCCATAATCATTCCATAAAGCAGTGATCTGGTACAAAATGGTGGCGGCGGTGCTGGTAATACCATTTATTCTCCCTGTTTTCTTTGCATATTTGTTGTCTGTATTAAGCTATGGAGGCTGCTGCTGAAAGTATTGATTTAAATCCTCCTGTCCCGGTACCTGCAGATGAAATTCCCCAATTAGACTCCATAGCTCTACCAGGCCCAATTGCCAAACCTATTTTTAAACCTGATCAATTTGATGGGGTAACTAGGGAGTGGACTGATTGGCTAGAACAATTTGAATTGGCAGCCTTTATTAATGGTTGGGATGAAGGTGCTCGCTGGCAAGTCCTTAGCCTTTTGCTTAGTGGTAAAGCCAGGCATGTATACCAAGGATTTACTGTAATACTAAAATATAAAGCAGTTATCAGTTATTAAAAATTGCTCTGAAGCATTTTTTTTCAATTAGATCTGTATAAAAGAGTATATAAAGGATAAATCCATTCCTTAGATAAACTGGGAATGAGAAATGTTTATTTATACGTTAGATTATTAGGGAAATACTACTATAATAACATGATGTTATGAGGTACCTTCTGTTATAATATATGAGGTACCATCACCAGACCCTCAGACCTGCAGACTGAGGGTCTCAGCCTCAGACTCTCAGACCTACATGATTATCCTATTTGGTTCCTCTGGAAGATGGTGACTGTCTGAGTAACAGTTTAAAATATACCTGTGTAAAGATTCTAGATCCACACATAGCAAAACATACACACACATAATTTCCATTGTGCACCAATGGGCACACTTTTGCTAGTATATATATATATATATATATATATATATATATATATATATATATATATATATATATATATAGACACACACACAATGGCAGACAGCTTTCATTAGATGCTATACAACTAGATACCGGTAGATATATACATATCTATCTATCTCTATCTACCTACCTGTCTATATATCTATCTGTGTATCTATCTATATATCTATTTATTCATCACATATCTATCTATCTACATATCTATCTATCTATATATATGTGTATCTATCTATCTATCAATCTATTTATCTGTGTATCTATCAATCTATGTATCTGTGTATCTATCTATCCATCTATCAATCATCTATCTACATATCTATCTATCTGTGTATCTATCTATCTATCTATCAATCTATATATCCGTGTATCTATCTATCAATCTATCTGTGTATCTATCTATCCATCTATCAATCATCTACGTATCTATTATCTATCCATGTTTCTATCAATCATCTATCTATTATCTATGTATCCATCTATCTATCTATTATCTATCCATCTATGTATCTATTTACATATCTATCTTTCCATCTATGTATCTATCCATTTATCTATCTATTATCTATCCATCCATCTCTATCATCTATCTATCCATCCATCCATCCATCTATCTATCATCTATCTTTCTGTGTATCTATCTATCTATCTAATCTATTTATCTATCATCTATCTTCTGTGTATCTATCTATCATCTATTTATCTAATCTATCTATCTATCTATCTATCATATATATATCATTTATCCATATATCTATAATCTATCTATCATATATTTATCTATCTATATATCTATCTCTATCTACCTACCTGTCTATCTACTATCTATCTCTACCTACCTGTCTATCTATCTATCTATCTATCCATCTGTCTATCTACATATCTATCCATTTATCATCTATCTATCTATCATCTATCTACAAATCTATATGTGTATCTGTCTATCAATCTATATATCTGTGTATCTATGTATGTATCTATCTATCTATATATCTATCAATCATCTATCTATCCATCTAACTACATATCTATCCATCTATCAATCATCTATTATCTATCCATCTATGTATCTATCTATTCATCTATCTACATATCTATCCATCTATCTGCATATCTATCTATCTATTTATTATCTATCCATCTATCTATATATTATCTATCTATCATCTACCTGTCTGTCTATCTATATATCTATTATCTATCCATCCATCTATCTATCTGTGTATCTATCTATATATCTAATCTATCTATAATCTATCTATAATCTATCTATATATCTATCATCTATCCATATATCTATCATCTATCTATCGGTCTAACTGTGTATCTATCCATCCATCTATCTATATATCTATCTATCTGTGTATCTCCCTATCTATCTATGTATCTATCTATCTATCTATCTGTGTATCTATCTATATATCTGTCTGTCTATCTATCTATCTGCCTATCGATTTATCTATCATTACATCCTTCTATCTATCTATCTATATATCTAATCTATCTATCTATCATCTATCTATCTATCTATATATCTAATCTATCTATCATCTATCTATCAATCCATCTATCAATCATCTATCTACATATTTATCTATCTATCTGTGTATCTATCTATCCATCTATCAATCATCTATCTACATATCTATCTATCATCTATCTATCTGTGTATCTATCTATCCATCAATCTGTCTATCTATCTATCTGAATATCTATCTATCTGTCTGTCTGCCTGTCTATCTATCATTACATCCATCCATCCATCCATCTATACATCTATCTATCTATCATCTATCTATCTGTGTATCTTTCTATCTGTCTGTCTATCTATATATCTAATCTATCTATCATCTTATCTATATATCTACATCTATCTATCTATCTATCACCTACTACTATCTATCAGTCTATATGTGATCTAATCCATCCATCTATCTATCTGTGTTCTATCTATCTATCTATCCATCTGTGTGTATCTATCTATCTATGTGTCTGTCGGTCTGTCTATCTACTATATTTCTATCATTATCTATCTATCTGCCTGTTTATCTATCTATCTACCTATCTATCTGTGTATCTATCTATCCATCTATGTATCTATCTATCTACAGTATCTATCTATATATATATATATATATCCATTTATCAATCATCTATCTACATATCTATGTATCCATCTATCTATATCTATGTATACATCTATCTATGTATCGATCTACATATCTATCTATCCATCTATGTATCTATCTACATATCTATTTATCTATCCATATATCTATCATCTATGTATCTACCGAATCTATCTATCTATCTGTCTGTCTGTCAATCTTCTATCTGAATATCTATCTATCTGTCTGTCTGTCTATCGATCTATCTATCATTACATCCATCCATCCATCTATCTATCATCTATCTATCTACATCTGTCTATCTAATATCTAATCTATCTATCTATCTATCCATACACTATCCTATCTATCGAATCTATCTATCATCTATCCATCCATCTATCTATCTGTGTATCTATCTATCTATCATCTACTATCTATTATCTGTCTGTCTGTATATATATCCATCTATCAATCATCTATCTACATATCATCTATTATCTATCCATCTATATCTATCCATCTATGTATCGATCTACATATCTACTATCTACATATCTATCTATCCACTATGTATCTATACTTATCTATCATCTATCTTTATTATCTATCTATCTATATATCTATCATCTATCTATCTATAATCTATCATCTATCTATCTATCGAATCTATCTATCGGCCTATCTGTGTATCTATCTGTGTATCTATCTATCCATCTGTGTATCTATCTATCTATCGGTGTATCTATCTATCTATCTGTGTATCTATGTATTATCTATCTATCTATATCTCTCTCTCTATATCTATCTATCTCTCTATCTATCTGTGTATCTATCTATCTCTCGCTTCTGTGTATCTATCTGCCATCCATCTATCTATCTTTCTATCTATCTATCTGTGTATCTATGTATTATCTATCTATCTATATCTCTCTCTCTATATCTATCTATCTCTCTATCTATCTTTTGTATCTATCTATCTTCGCTATCTGTTACTATTGTCTCATCTATCGTCTGTCTTTCTTCTGTCTATCTATATCTGTGTATCTATCTATCTATCGTCTGTCTATTCTGTGTATCTATCTGTCGATCTGTCTGTCTATCTATCGACCTATCATTATCTGTCTATCTATCATTATCTATCTATCTATCTATCTATCTACTACTATCTATCTATCGTGTTATCTATCTATCTCTCCATCCTCTATCGTCTTTTCTGTCTATCTATCTATCTATCAGTGTATCTATCTATCTATCTGTGTATTTTATCTATCCATCTATCAATCATCTATGTATCTATTATCTATCCATGTTTCTATCTATCCATCTATCTATCTATGTATCCCTCTATCTATCTATTATCTATCCATCTATGTATCTATTTACATTCTATCTTTCCATCTATGTATTTATCCATTTATCTATCTATTATCTATCCTCCATCTCATCATCTATCTATCCATCCATCCATCCATCTATCTATCATCTATCTGTCACTATCTATCTATATAATCTATCTATCTAATCTATCATCTATCTTCTGTGTATCTATCTATTTAGAAACCACCTAAATAGAGGTGGGGGGTTTCGACACCAACTGTCTGCCATGTACAATGCTTTTTAAAACACCTTACTCTGGGCGTTCCTATAACACCTCTTAGCCACTATCTAATCACACCCTAACACCTGGCTGTGATATGCTAATTGGGATTTTCAGGGTACATAATTGCCACAGATTCTTGTACAAGTCATTCTGAATTGAGAAAGCCAGTCGATGAACTAGCGAAACGTCTTCAAGAACTACATTTCAAGTCCTTGATCTAATTGATACAACAATATACCATGACCTGGATGAAGAGAACCTTCACAAGCATATCTTCATCTATTTATCTAATCTATCTATCATTATATATCATTTATCCATATATCTATATCTATCTATATCTATATTTATCTATCTATTACTATCTCTATCTACCTACCTGTCTATCTGCATATATCTCTACCTACCTGTCTATCTATCTATCTATCTATCTACCTATCCATATGTCTATCTACACATCTACCATTTATCATCTATCTATCTATCTATCTTCTATCATCTATCTACATATCTATATGTGTATCTGTCTATCAATCTATAATCTGTGTTATCTATATGTATGTATCTATCTTATACTATCAATCATCTATCTATCCATCTAACTACATATCTATCCATCTATCAATCATCTATTATCTATCCATCTATGTATCTATCTATTCATCTATCTACATATCTATCCATCTATCTGCATATCTATCTATCTATTTATTTCTATCCATCTATCTATATATTACTATCTATCTATCTATCATCTACCTGTCTGTCTATCTATATATCTATCCATCCATCTATCTATCTATCATCTATCTATCTGTTATCTATCTATATATCTAATCTATCTAAATCTATCTATAATCATATCTATCATATCTCATCATCTATCTATCGGTCTAACTGGTATCTATCCTCCATCTATCTGTGTACTATCTATATATCTATCTATCTGTGTATCCTCCTATCTATCTATGTATCTCTATCTATCAAATCTACATCTTCTAGCTGTGTAATCTATCTATCTATCTATCTATCTGTCTGTCTATCTATATATCTAATCTATCTATCTCTATCTATCTGTGTATCTATCTATTCAATCCATTACTCAATCATCTATCTACATATTATCTATCTGTGTATCTATCTATCCTTCTATCATCATCTATCTACATAATCTTACATCTATCTACTACTCGTTCTACTCTAATCTATCTAATTCTTATCTATCTACTGCTATACACTATCTATCTATCTATCATCTACTATCATCTCTATCTATGTTCATATCCATATCTATCTGTATCTACTATCTGTGTACTATCTATCCATCATCTATCTTGTATCATCATCATCATCTATCGAATCTTACTATCGTCTGTCAATCTATCTATCTGTCTATCTATCTATCTGAATATCTATCTATCTGTCCTGTCTGCCTGTCATCTATCATTACAATCCATCATCTATCTATCTATCTATCTATCTGTGTATCTTTCTATCTGTCTGTCTATCTATATATCTAATCTATCTATATATCTACATCTATCTCAATATCTCATCTATCACCTATCTATCTATCTGTCTATAGAATCTATCTATCTATCAGTCTATATGTGTTATCTATCCATCCATCTATCTATCTGTGTTCTTCTATTATCCATCGTGTATCTATCTATGTGTCTGTCGGTCTGTCTATCTATCTATATTCTATCATTATCTATCGATCTGCCTGTTTATATCTATCTATCACCTATCTGTGTATCTATCTATCATCTATGTATCTTCTATCTACAGTATCTATCTATATATATATATATCCATCTATCAATCATCTATCTACATATCTATTATCATCTATCTATCTCTATTATCCATCTATCTATGTATCGATCTACATATCTCTATCCATCTATTTATCTATCTACATATCTATTTATCTATCCATATATCTATCATCTATGTATCACCAAATCTATCTATCTATCTGTCTGTCTGTCAATCTATCTATCTGAATATCTATCTATCTGTCTGTCTGTCTATCGATCTATCTATCATTACATCCATCCATCCATCTATCTATCTCTGTCTATCTATATATCTAATCTATCTATCATCTATCCATATACTATCACCTATCTATCGAATCTATCTATCATCTTCCATCCATCTATCTATCTGTGTATCTATCTACTATCCATCTGTGTATCTATCATCATCTATCTGTTCTATCTATCTATTATCTGTCTGTTCTGTCTATATCTCTACCTGTCTATCGGTCCGTCTGTCTATCTATCCATCAATCAATCATCTATCTATCTATATCTATCCATCTATCTACAGTATCTATCTCATATCTATATATATATATATATGGATACATATATATATATATCCTCTATCAATCATCTATCGACATATCTATCTATATCTATCCATCTATGTATCATATCTACATATCTATTACTCTATTTATCTATCCATATCTATCATCTATCTATCTATCGAATCTATCTATCGGCCTATCTGTGTATCTATCCATCCATCATATAATCTATCTGTGTATCTATCTATCCATCCATCTGTGTATCTATCTATCTATCTAATGTTTATCTATCGACTATCTGTGTATCTATGTATTATCTATCTATATCTCTCTCTCTATATCTATCATCTCTCTGTGTTATCTATCTATCTCGCCTACTGTGTATCTATCTGTCCATCCATCTATCTGTCTGTCTTTCTGTCGTCTATCATCTATCTGTGTATCTATCTTACTCTATCGTGTATCTATCTATCTGTCTGTCTATCTGTGTATCTATCTGTCAATCGGTCTGTCTGTCAATCTATCGATCTGTCTATCTATCTATTGACCTATCATTATCTGTCTATCTATCTATCATCTATCCATATATCTCTATCTATCACCTATCTATCTATCTATCTATCAGTCTATAGAATCTATCTCTATATGTGTATCTATCCATCCACTATCTATCTTTGTATCTATCATATCTATCCATCTGTGTATCTATCTATCTATGTGTCTGTCGGTCTGTCTATCTATCTATATTTCTATCATTATCTATCTATCGCCTGTTTATCTATCTATCTACCTTCTATCTATCCATTATCTATCACTATCCATCTATTATCTATCTAGCTATCTACATATCTACATCTATCTATCTATCTATCTAGATATATATATATAATATATTATCTATCCATATATCTATCATCTATCTACATATCTATGTATCCATCTATCTATATCTATATATCCATCTATCTATATCGATCTACTATCATCATCATCTATGTATCTATCTACATATCTATTTATCTATCTATATCTATCATCTAATTATCTACCGACTATCTATCTATCTGTCTGTCTGTCAATCTATCTATCTGAATATCTATCTATCTGTCTGTCTGTCTATCGATCTATCTATCATTACAATCCATCATCCATCTATCTATCTATCTGTCTATCTATATATCTAATCTATCTATCTATCTATCATCTATCACATATATCTATCACCTATCTACGAATCTATCATCATCACTATCATCCATCTATCTATCTGTGTATCTACTATCCATCTGGTGTATCTATCTATCATCTATCTGTCTATCTACTATCTATCTACCTGTCTATCGGTCGTCTGTCTATCATCCATCTATCAATCTCTATTACATATCTATCTATCTATTATCTATCCATCTATCTACAAGTATCGATCTATCTATCTACTATATATATATATATGGATGGATATATATATATATATCCATCTATCAATCATCTATCTACATATCTATCTATTACTACCATCATCTATGTATCCATCTATTATCTATCCATCTATGTATTACGATCTACATATCTATCTATCTACATATCTATCTATACTATCCATCTATGTATCTATACATATCTATCTATCTATCCATATATCTAATTCTATATCTATCGAATCTATCTATCGGCCTATCTGTGTATCATCCACTCCATCTATATCTATCTGTGATCTATCTATCCATCCATCTGTGTATCTATCTATCTATCTGTGTATCTATGTATTACTATCTATCTATATCTCTCTTCTTAGATATCTATCTATCTCTATCTATCTGTGTATCTATCTATCTCTCGTTCTTGGTATCTATCTGTCCATCATCTATCTGTCTGTCTATCTATCTGTGTATCTATCTATCTATCTATCTATCTGTGTATCTATCTATCTGTCTGTCTATCTGTGTATCTATCTGTCAATCGGTCGTCTGTCTATCTATCGGATCTGCTATCTATCTATCGACCTATCATTATCTGTCTATCTATCTATCAATCTATCTACTGTGTATCTATCTATCTATCTCTCCATCCATCCATCCATCTATCTGTATTTCTGTCTTCTATCTTCTATCTATCTAGTGTATCTATCTATCTGTGTATCTATCTATCTATCTCTTTGTACTATCTATCATCATTATCTATCTACTATCTGTCGGTCTGTCTATCTATCTATCGTGTCAATCGGTCTGTCTGTCTATCTATCGATCTGTCTATCGACCTATCATTATCTGTCTATCTATCTGTGTATCTATCATTATCTATCTATCTGTCTGTCTGTCGAACGATCTTCGATCTATCTCTGTATGTCTGCCTGTCCCTCTCCATAGCTACCAGGACCCAGAGCTGCTCCGCCCACCAACCACAAGGAAGAAAAGGGGAATAGATCTCTGCGTACTGCTGGGGGGGAGGAGTCAGAGTCCCTAGCTGTAATCTGATGTGTGAGTGTGACGTAAGCTGCTGATTACTCTACTTCTTAAAGTGACGGTGGGCAACCTGTTCCGGTACGACTTGTTATGTGCCTTTTGCCCGGTACAGCATATTTAAAAGTGGTACCATACCGGGCAAACCGTTACAGTTGGAGGGTAAGATATTACCGGTTACCATGTTATTATCTGCTGTAGTATGGCTAACATATACAATACTGTAACCCTGCTCATCCCCTAGAGTTATAGCCAATCACTAGCCCCACCCTCTCCCTGTATCTATGACTACCAGCTTAGCAACCGCGTCGTTAACAACCTAGCTAGCCCTACCCGCTCTCTATGGTAAAGCTATTCCCCGCCCCTCCGTGTTTTACAGACCAATAGAGTGACAGGATTGGTGATCACGTGATGGCGATGGATAGTCTAGTTGTTGCCCCTAACAATGCAATGGTGGATTGGTGTGTTGTCTCCGTAGGGCTGGTAACTAGCGGGTGAGCAGTGGAGCGAAGGACAGGTAACTCCAGACAGAGGCCTGACGGACTTAAGGACTAGCACGTAGGGGTTTGGGGGGAGGGAGAGACCATTCTGATAATGAGGACTAGATACCTGTCAGCTTTCCAGCAGTCTAAGAAACTACAACTCCCAAATCCCACAGTGAAGGGACATTATCAGTGGAATAATGGGAGTTGTGGTTCAGAGACAACTAAAGTATGATTGTCATACTATCAGAATTGCACCACGGACACTTGCCTCTCCTCCCCCCCCATGCAGTAAGCAGAGAATTCCGCTTCATCTATCTATCATCTATCTATCTGTGTATCTATCTATCCATCAATCTGTCTATCTATCTATCTGAATATCTATCTATCTGTCTGTCTGCC